>APFE031060748.1:3496-32980 GCA_000404065.3 Pinus taeda | reverse complement strand
TGAGTAAAGTTCTTCTCATTATCTATGCCTTTTTCTGAAAACACAGAAATATTATTTATGTCTCTTGATAATAACATGTTGCATGGTAATCCAGATTATATAATTTCATTCCCAATGGCGTTGATCCGATATTGGTAGACCGGAGTATTAACAAATGCGCAAATGGCTGGTAGACCAGAGTATTAACAGATGCACAAATGGGTATTAAAGCAGCAAACAATTAACTAGAGTAATAATTAATTATAAATTATAAATTACTAAATAGAGAACAATTTAAAAAAAAAAAATGTAAAATATTTATGTCTATTTCTATAATATAAAGCAAATTCATATTTCTCATTATATGTGTCGTCAAGTTATTCTCATTGTTTTTATCGATTCATAATAGCGTGATCTTTAATGGCCTCTTGCCAGACCTATTAATTAACTGCAATTAATTTCTACGATAGATCCAAACGAATGATTAACTGTTTGGTCCTGGTAACCAAAGCCACCTAACAGTGCAAGTTAAAAGTCTTAGCCTTCTTATATGTTACATGCGATGTAGCTAGGTGACCCCCCTAAGCGGGAGTGACAAAGTAGCTTACCTACCCTCACTCTATAGAATTATTGCCAAGTAGTTATCTGCTGGTCAACAACCCATGACGAAGAAAGCCAACCAATATGTCATAGACATGATGAGGCAACGCGATGAGGCAACGCATAAGTTTTGGTGATGAATACTACTTGTGGAGCTTCTTATGGAATAAAGCCTTTGGTGCGAGTGGAAGGCTTTTCTTCAAAATACCGAGTCACGTTGTAATTTGGCAGCTCTTAGCTTAAACCCTTTTTTATATCCATCCGAGATATAAATATCCGAGTGTTCGTCATCCCTTGCAAACAACTACATAGAGTTGTGTTTTTATAAACCCTGCGAAATGATTTTCATGTTCAAGAGGCCTTTAGCAATCTAGCTCCATCAGCGTATACTTGCTTATTCTCGAGCGTTTGTATTGTTGTTGTGGCAAATCTTGGCAGGGACTACTGCCATGACAGTGGCTCCCTTGTTAATATGGAGTTGTGATCTTCGATCATTGTATCTCACTCAATATTATTAATATGAAGATAGGTTAAGAGTGATTTTTCTAAGAGATGCAAATAGGTGTCTCTATTTCGAAATAATTTTTTCCTGGTTTTAATTTAATTAATATAGATTTGTTTTAATTTAATTAATATAGATTTATTTTAATTGTAGAGGGATCAAATTTTTTAAAATAATTTTTTTCGAGAAATTTAGAAAAAAAGTTTATATTAAAAAAAAAGAAGTAATATAATGATTATGAATAAAAATTATAATTTAAATATTATATAGTAGTAAAAAAAAATAATTTATAGCTATTTTGTTAGAGGAAAATAGTAACTTTGTTTAATTTGTAAATAAGGAAAAACCACATTCTCTAGATGTTGTTAAACATTTGATAATGCCGGCCTTTCAAATAATAATAAAATAAAAAGGAAAACAAAATAATGACAAATTTATATGAATTTTGTTGGGATTAAGTGTCATATAAGTCACTTAACTTCCCCTTTTTTCCATTCTTTTTCTGAACCTTTTACCAAACTCCATGTGTGGGTTTAGTTGTTACTATTGCTAATTCATTTCCAACTACATGAGAAGGGAATTCTTTGTCTGAGTCACTGCTCTCAGACACATGAGTTACTCTCAGATACATGAGTTATTTTGTACCCTCGGCATGTCTCATTGAGTGTTTCCTCTTTCTGTTGGTATGTTGCTTTGATCTCTACCAACTTAGTAACCTTCAGAAAATGGGTCATGGTTCCTGAGTCGTCCATGCCACCCCCATATTCTTGGTTAATATGAGGCACCTAAGATTCTTGTTTGGAACTTCCCCCATAATCTCTTAATCTTCTCCTTTAGAAAAGAGAGGGTCAATAACTACCATCCCTTAGGCTTATGTGTATGCTTCTTTTCCTTTTTAGGGATCCTCTTTTCCTATGGGTGCAAGTGTTCGACAAGTGTCCTATTTGAAAATACATTTGGCATCTAAATATCGTGTTCTCATCATCTAATACCTATGTCCTTTGACTTTTTTTATGTTTTAAATGGATATGATCGGGTAGACCTTTATTGAGTTCTATCTCTAAAAATATTCTGGCAAAATGAAGGTATCTTCTTCTATTTTTCATTATCCATCTTTTGGAATATTTCGAGAGTGTTTCCAATATCTTCAAGGACTTGATGATGTCATAAAGGAAGAGGGAGGTCTTGTAATCTCGATCAAACCAACATTATTGTGACCACCATACCTGAAGCATCGAAATTTTGAAACCATGGAATAATAATGAGCCTTGCTTGACCTGAAAACCATGGCCCTTAGGACATTCTCTAGATCTTGCTATGTATCAAATTGAATTATGAAGACTTTGGGGCATAAACATATTTCATAGTTTGGTGTCCAAAAAGAATAAACCCACCGGTGCAGATCTTCATATCTCAACCAAAAACTGCTAAAATTGCATATTATAACCTTCGATTGAAGATAAAAAAATGACGGGTTTACCTATGTATTTTTAACTTCCATGGTTGCAGCTTGTTCCATTTGTTTGACAATGTAGGGTCCTAGAACATTTTGGATATGACTTGCAATGTATGTCTTCCTTTTCACTGGAACCTTCCCTTTCACTGCAATTGGTAAAAAACTGCTAAAATTGCATATTATAACCTTGGATTGAAGATAAAAAAATGACGGGTTTACCTATGTATTTTTAACTTCCATGGTTAGAGCTTGTTCCATTTGTTTGACAATGTAAGGTCCTAGAATATTTTGGATATTATCTACAATGGATACCTTCCCTTTCACTGCAACCATGAATGAGACTGATAGGTTGGAGTTTATGAAACCTGTAGCTATAGCTCCACCCCTTAGCCTAAGCCTTAATATAGTGGTAGAATTCCTTACAATTCCATAATTGTGCAACTAAAAGGGGTCCTCTAGTAATTTCCCCTCCTATAACAAAATTTTATATACCCAACTTTTTTTAATACTTTGTTTAAATTTTTTCATAAAATATGAGCCCCCTAATCTAGAGGATAGAGGTCTTACCATTTAATTTTTTTAAGAATATTTGGTATCTTCCATTCTCTTCCTTTACTTTAACCAAATATAAGGGTAAATGTCAAAGAGGTCTCCTGCAAGGGGGAGAAACCATACATGAATTAGATCTGCTGCAAAAGATTATTCTTTCAATGATTATAGGTATGGTAGAGTGAAACTATGCATAAATAGAACCATGAAGCATGATTCCTCCATGACTTTTAAGACCTCCATCCATACCTTTGTGAGCCACGAGACCTTCTCAGCCTTATCCATGTCCATATTTTTGGGAGTAAAAAAGACGAAATGCCATGACTTCGTGATTCACGGTCCACGTCTAGATTTGGGAGTGAAAAAATATCGAGCCAACATGAATTTGTGATCCATGAAACCGTTTTGACCCTATCCATGTCCAAAACCATGTGAGTAACCAGATCAAGCCACCACGCCTTTTCCATACCTATTGTGCTTCCGACGAGGTTGCCTTCCTCAAGGCGCATGTTGAATGGATAGTCTTCATATACATAATAACTAACAAGCCTGTAGCAGAACATCTCCACATATTTATAACCAAGTAGACCTTCTTTAGTTATAAGAACTAGACTATGAGATATTCATTGTTTCTTCAGAGACTTGGAAAATAATGAACCCCTTCCATTATAGAGGGAAGATATGATCTTAGCTTCCCCTAGCCATGGATCTCCTTTTTCACCTGAAACGGGCTCTTGGACAGTAGTTGTATTTGACAATCCTATGTAGGAGAAAGCCTTAGCTCTAGCCATCGCTTCTCATCTTGATTTATGGCTATTAATTATAATTATATATATATTTAATTTCTATATATTAAAATATTATTTTTTAAATTATGTGTTGTAAAATATTATTGTTAAGAATATGAATCATTATTATTTAAATTTATTTTAGTGTGATATGTATATCATAAAAAAATTCACTTTGGATCTGTGGGTCCTATTAGAAGAGAAAATAATTTAAAAATTAAAATATTAATTGTGAATGTGACCAAGCATCCTCTTCGAGCAATTGGCATTGCCTCGGGCCCACCCACTTATTTATTCTCTACTCTAGCGATCATGATGGTGGAAAGCTCCTCTTGGCCCAATATTTATTTCCCTTCAAGCTGTTGTACAAACTTCCACCTAATATCAATATTGATTCACCTACAAAGAATGTTAAGAGTACCATATGTTGGGGCACCATATGGCACAATCATTGGTTTCCAATAGTAGAGGGAAATCAAAGATAGAGGAGTTGGTCATATTACTGCTTCGTAGCTGCAATGGTGAGGGAGCATAGTAGACCTTGCAGGAGAAGTAGAGACAGAGGTTGACTGCCTCTTCCCCCCTAGCACAATGAGGGCATTGAGCAATTCGATGAAAGTATCCTTTGTTCTATTGGCATTTAGTCATAGACATAGAATCCTAAGAGATGGTCATCACTATTGACAATGTGTGGGGTCTTCGTGATCTTCTAGGTCACCACATTTATGACCAGAAAGATGCCACAATGTTGTTGGATGGATGTGCTTTGGATTTGAACTCTCATTTATTTCGTGCTCAGAGAACTCTGCAAGGAATTGCGAGTGATCTGGGCCTCCAAATCCATCTTTTTTCCTAGTTTGCATCTAGTTCCTCTCGTCATATCCCATGGGATTCTACTTTAAATGATACTAGAACCTATCTACAACATTCTCAAAGCACTGTTGGTCGCTCATCTTCCAGGCCTCAACAACAGTGAAATACCATGGAGAGAATTCCTGAGTATCTTGGACCATCTGATTGCAAGGGAGCTGATACAAGAGGACATGGCAACGTCACCCATCCTCAGCCAGCAATGCAACATCATCCAACAAAACACTCTCATCCCACAATGTAACGTGAGCCAATTGGACACCCTCCACCAACTATGCTCCCTCTTTCTGATGATGAAGAATTTTACTAACCAACCCAAATGGTCTCAGAAGATCCTCCTAAAATCAAGCATGGCACGTTGAACCCCAGAAAATAGTTCCTAGCATCGTTCAGGATCCTCTTGTGTTTCAGATCCTTTTGAGGCTTTGACACTTTTGTTGTTGTTATGTCTTTTTTGTTGTGATAAATTATTTAGGAGGTCATTTCTTTCACTCACAAGGGAAAATGGTCTTACCTGCTACAATTTTGTGCCTACAAGTCTCTCTTCCTTCTAGTTCTATCTTGTATGGGGCTAGCTAAGTCCCCCAAGCATGTAATTGTTGTACATTTGTTGTGATACCATGACTTCTAAAATAGGAAAAGAATTAAATGAAAAATTTCTCCATCAAATTGTCTATAATTGTACTAATAAAAAGAAAATTACAATATAAGTAATTGAATTATAACTAATTAAAATGAATATGTTTGTTATTTTTATTACTTATTAATTTAGCTGGGATTATGTCTTAATATTATTATTATATTTTAAAATTATTTTATATTGTTTATAACATTCTATGAGTTAGAACAGTATTATAGTAGTAAGATTGAAAGTATATTTATCTCTGGGTGTATAGCCATTTTTTTTTCATTTGTTTAAAAATGTTATGAATTTAATGAAAATATATATATATTATATATATATATAATATTTACAATTTTTTTTGAACCTATAAAAATTAATCAGAGTATTGTTATAAGAAGACAAATGTCAAAAAATGAGGATCTTTTTATATATTAATTCTTATAATATTTTTTATTTTGATGAATTAAAATTTTTAATACAACATTTCTTTTTAACTTATATTTATCAAACATTCAATTAAAAAAGATATACAATGGTTATAATGTTTTTTTATTTTGACCAATGAAATATATATTATAATAAATGTTTTCATTTCTATTATGAACTTATGCTTATCAAGCATTCAATAAAATATTATATCATTGTTCCCTGCAACATTACATTGATCAAATATTAAACTAAAAATGATATAATTGTTGCTTGCATCATCAAATTTCTACATGGCAGTTTACAAAACAATATTACTGCTAGATTCAATGCATTATATCTTATTGTGTCCAAAATTAGCGGATCCAATGGGTATGGAGGGAGATTGACTTAAAATGTATTTAGCTAGCATTTGCACCTAATGTTGCAAAGGAAACTCCGTAAGGCATACTATATGGAAGAATATTGAAATGTGAATGGGCTTTTATGGGCTTTTTTGAAAACAAGGGTCGATGATTTTGAGTTTTAATATGAGGAAGCCATGCCAAAAACCATATTTGGGGGTTAAAGTGGCTACGAAATGGAATAAAAGTAGTCATAAATATCCATTGAACTTGTTTAGACACCTCCGTATCGGGATAAAAATTGCGTAGTTGAAGGTGAAGGTAAACAAACGAATTCACGTGAACAACAACTGGGTATCCATATCGATTTGGATAGGGTTATTTAAGAAATCATTATTCAAATGGGAAATTTAATTAATATCAAGATATATTTAAAACATGTATTATATTCATTAAAATAAATTGATTTTGTTAAAAAATATGTTAAAACCCATTGATAATGAATTGGTTGTGAAGACATAAACTATCAAAATGGTATTTGATCTTGAAACATCTTTTTTCAAGTTCCAATTGGAAAATACAACTAGTGAATTGTAACAGAAGATGTTGTGGTTGTCATTCCATATTTGAAGTTGCATCAAAAGTTGTTGGAGGCATCGAAGACCTGAAGAAGTAGTAATGAACCTGCAAAATATATATTTTGTTAGAATTTGTAATATGTAAATTATTTGTGGAAATTTATTAGTAATACTTTGCATGTGAGTTGTGTTAAAATGAATTTGGAATGAATGGAAATGAAGTTACCTTTGCCATGGGGATTTATATATTGTTAGTCGAAGATGCATGGTGAATGATGGAATACTAAACACCAATGGAGATTCATGCGTAATTGGAGATGCATATTTCTTGCTTGCTATTCTGCTCATATTGTTCACATTTTGTCACATTGATGAATGTGGTTTATGCATTTCAGGGAAGATTTTATTTGTTGTAATAATTGTATAGTTGGACGCCAGTGATATAATGGTACTACTGGATCTGGCACCTGAAGAAATATGTTTTGTATATGTTGCAGTGTAAGTATTGATGCCTTGATTTCATCCCAGTAGTTATATAGTTGTGCTATTTCTGAGTCCATATGTCATGTTGTAAAAGAAATAAAATGTTAGAATGAAATGTATAGATAATATATATAAATTCTAATATTTGCATAATTATTAATAATGATTAAATTTGATTGTTTTTGAAAGATATGAAAGGTATATTATGAAATAGAATGAGCTAAATAAATAGAGGAAACATTATGGCGATGTTAAAGTATGGATTGGAGCAGATCATCTGGAGGTGGCATTGAACAAAGAATTTCTTCCACATGTTTTCTGCGAGTAATGTTTTTATTGTCCTTCATTTTATTGTAACGATCGAAACTAAATGCGAGGCTAATCTGGAGATCTTGTAAAGAAGGTACTCTTGAAATTCCTGTGAATGTGAGACCTTGATGTTCAGTTTTCCCAATGTAAATTTTTGCTTTTGGAAGTGTCATACCTTGAGATTTATGTATGGTTAAACCCCAAGCCATCTTCAGTGGAATTTGTGTACGTCCATTTCTTTTTATTGCTGGAATAGGCAAGTGAGTGGGGTTTCTTTCATCCCAAGGAGGCTCGATGTATTTTGGAAAAGCTACGACAACAAATGTTGGAATTTGTGGTGGTGCAGTTGATTCTTTGTAAAACATGGTTACAATTTCTCTGAGGGTACCATTTACAAGTCCGGTTGAAACCCAAAGGATGGAAGTTAACATAACTTTTTTGCCATTGCATAGTAACACAATTCGCTCAAGTTGCTCATCTTCTGAGGAAATGTTGGAATATGTTTTGTCATCTTCAACAATGGATCTTGTGATTGGAGTGTTTAGAGATTTTATCATTTGCTTATTATGGACCATTGTTTGAGAATTTGTTGGAAATAGATGCATGGAATCATGGAAGGAATGTATTTCATCTTCTGATAAAAGGGAATCTATGCACGACATGAGTATGTTGTAGTCATCAATTGTTGGATTTTCATTTCTAATGTTCTGGAGGATGTTCCTGAAAGTAACCTGGGAAATGTTGTCACCTTGTTGATGAAATATTGTGTCTAATGTGATGACTGTGTTGAAGGTGTTCCACAGTGCACTTCTATGGCTCGTCCCTGCATATAGAGGTATGTCTTCGATGGGTGGTAACTAACCGAGATCACCAACCAATATAATGGAACCGCCACCGAAGGGAATGTTTCTTTACTGTGGAAATGTCCCTGGAAGGCGTTCATCAATATGGCTAAAAAGCTTTGGCCCAATGAAGCTCATTTCATTGATTAGTATGTACCTTATATGCCTAAGTTCTTCTTGGAATTTTTCAAGAGCATTACCTTCTAAGGGTGTAAGATCCTTTATTGGAAGGTGCAGAGCATAATGGATTGTCGATGCTTGTATGTTGAAGGTAGCAACCCCTGTAGGGGCAACGATCATGATTGGTGAAGGCTTTGGGCTTGTAAGGGCTATGAGCATATCTTTGATGCAATTGATAAGGAGGGATTTTCTTGTACCAGCAGTGCCTTGTATTATCATTCTGAGAGCAGTTAAACAATGATTCCTAGCAAAATGATTAGAAATAATATTTAGAGCTTTTATTTGCATTTGAGATAATGTAGTAAGGGTCGCCAGGATACGTTGATGTGTTTGAAGAATGCGTTGGATGGAGCGACCATTTTCAATGAATTGTATGGCATTATTTTGTAGATCTAATGGGATAGTGGTATGATTCCAGTTATGGTTGTCATCAAAGTCACGAAGGCCAAGCATGTCAAGGTCATTTATGAGGAGCTCATTTGTAGGGTATAACTGGGAAAGTAATTCCCATTCATTTATTTCCATGGTGTCTGGAGGATTCGTTTAATGAATAGTTGAGTTATCATTTGTGACAGATTCAAATGTCAGATAGTGTGCGGTTTTGATGCCAAGGTTTGTAGAATGGACAAAATGTTTGCCAATTTGTGATGAATTCTGCAACAAAATCTCCTATATCTTGTACGATATGGCAAAAGGGTTTGTATAGTATAAGTTCAACTCTACAAAAGTCAGCATAGCAAGGTTCAGTTGTGGATGGTATGGAGGAGTAACGTGGTATGACCCGAATAATTACTTCTGTAGGTCTTTGTTTCCATTAGTTTGTTTTGCAATAAGGATCATATGACCAAGATGTTGCTACTTCTATAAGTGATGTGGATTCTAGGGTAGAAGGGCACTGGATATATGTATCTATGATGTGTGGGGATGTAGTGGAGGTGGTGTTTGTTTGTGGAAGGCACATAAGAATTTTTTGGTTTATGTTTAAAGAAAAGAATGGTTGACTACACAATGTTAATGGTAATTTTTGCAGCATATGGCAGGTTTCTTGTGCTCCACTGTCGTGATCAACAAGGGTTTCTGCAAGAAATTTTCGAAATGCAGATATTGCTAAGTTAGCCATGGGTGAAGCCAGGACAATTCTGCGTAGCATGCGGTGGAAGCTTTCAGATTTTTTTTTGCTTTGGATGCATATTTGGCGATACATTTTTGTACAGCGTGTATGGAGAGTACTGGTTGGCAGTAAACATTTGCACGCCAAATAGATAGGATGGTAAGGTTATGGGTATTGAGTCGATCGTCAATGGGAGCAGGGGTGTATGTTTTCTGGCCATTGGAGTCAATGAATAAGGCTGATTTTGGATGTAATTACCATGGTTCTTTATAACGACATTCGAATGAGGATCCATTCTTTCTTAGGCATGTGCTTTCGATACATTTTATGTGACGTTCAACACAATTGATGAGTTGTTCATAGTCATTGAAAGGATTGGTTCTGAATATTTGTGTGTGGACAATAGACAAGGGTCTTCAGGATTTTTCCGAGCAATTGGTTAGTTTGAAATCAAAGGAGTACGAGGGTTCCAAGTGGAAATATATTTGTCGAAGAACTGCCTAGTAATATCAACTACTTCTGTGTCTTCCCAGTTGAGGCTTTCCATATCAAGTACATTTTCTATCCAAAGGAAACCATGGATGTGCGCAGATCCCCTATGTTGCCATTCATACCTGTCAAGTATGTGTTTCTGTAAGATAATTTTGTAATAGGTGAGGTGTGATGTTTAGAGTCTTTCGAAAAAAATGCGGTAGAATGCGTACTTGTACCAGTAGTCTTTTATATACAAGTGTTTCTCTAAGATAACCTCACAAATTTTGTGAATCTATGGTGCATATATAGTGATGTTAAATGTGAGTTAGAGATAATGTTATCATTTCTCCATTTTTGTTGTTTTGCAATATTAGAAGGTTGACATCCGGGCATGATTGCATGAAGATTAGGCCATTTTGTATCGACTGCACTTAATATGAAGAAGAACGTCAGAAAACCAAGTTGAGATATCATGTCCATTAGTTCATTTTTAGCTTTGTGCCAAAATGGTCTTGTTCCATGTAAAGAGAAACCAAATCACATGACTTGCTCTGCTAATTGCTCATCTGGAAATTGTTCTAATCGTATGTTCAGATCTTGAATATATATTGGAAAGTTATATGTGATGTTCTTTTTCACAAAAATCGAGGTTGTTGCTTGACTGTGATGTCGCATCATGAGATTATATATGTAATAACGAAAGTGTGGGTGCTTTCCAAATCTGTTATCATAGTAACGTATGAGATGAAGTGCATATTCATGTAACTGCACTACTTTCATTCTTGCTTGATTTGGCATTGCAGCTCCTGTGGGGAAAAGGGTGGGGAAAGCTATAGAGAGTAGACCTTCTGTGTTGTATTCATTGATTTGAGATAAGCCAATTGTTGGCCATTCAATTGTTGTATTAGATTGGTGGTTGTAGGCATGTAAATCATGGTGGATTTCTTGGATTTCTATATTTGTATTAGGAATAATGGGTACGAATGATGATGCTTGTTTTAGGGATGGGTTTGCGGAATATTCAGTGGGCTCATGTGGTGGTTAAAGTGAAAGGTGGACAGTTGTTTCTGTAGTATTGGAATGGCAAAGGGAGGAGGAGAAATCAGTGGGGATTAGTGGTAAGGATGCCAGTGCGTTGTTATCAATACGAGCATTCTTATAGTATGGGTCATTTACCAATTTGTATTCTAATGCAGCGAGAACGTGATGTCTACTGACAATGAAATCATGAGCCTTATGGTCATTACTATGATGAGTGACAATTAGAATGTCCATGTTTTCAACACGTCGTGGCAACATGTTTGCGATTTTTGTAATGTCTTGTGGAAAACAAATTGTGTGGCCACTATATTTATATTGGCCACCACGTGCATGTGTTACCTGCAGTATAGGGTTAACCCTAGCAATGAGCATTTCTTCTATTTGTGAAAGAGATGTAAGGACAGTTGGTTGAGGACCAAGGTCCATGTTGTTCGATAATGAGAAGCGATGACCCTTTGTTTCGGAGATGCATCTGGAGCAGTAATACATTTGGTTGGAATTGCGGATATGTATGCCAAGATATGATTCAAGACAAATGGAGCATGGGAATTTAGGTGGAAGTTTATCAATCTTTGCACAGAAATCTCGATGTGCTTCATTAGTATAAGCATTGTTGAAAGCATGTGCGAAGGAGGGGTTAGGGAAATGAGGTATGGATGTATTTGTTTGAGAGGTTTGCTGAGAAGATAAAGAGTTTGATAATTGCAAAGGGGGATTGTTTTCGGGTGGTCGTTTCAGATGAAGAATGTTGGTTTTCCTTCTGTTTTTTGTGTTTTTGACATTCTCTGATGCCTTTTTTTGCCTGATAAAGCTCACGGTTATGTGCATTTATTCATTCTTTACTTGTTGCATAGTATCTTCGGGCGCGTTCATCATTACGAGAAGAAGACATTCACAAAATTTATGGTTCCTATATGCAAGAGAGGGGAAAACAAGAATGTTATTTGGAGAGAAAAACCATGTTATTGTATAAAAGTCGAAGAAGAGAAAGAAATTTAAGTTTTGAATAGTTTTATGTGAATTTTTTATTTGAATAATGTGTTTGAAAGTACATTTTAGTATTTTTCCTTTGTACATGTAGATAGTTTCATGTGTAATGCAGAAAATTACCTCGTTTTTTAAAAGAAAAAAGATGATAAGAATGTGAATTTGTCTACTCACATAATGCTAGATACAATGGAGGACGAATATTTATTTCAATGCTATATAATAAAAAAATTCGTGAGAAGGCATGCAACAATATATGGTGTAAAATTGTATTTATAAAATTTGATAATAGGAATTGTCAAAAAGCGAGGAATACATTTTGTGATATCTATCTGCAATATCGAGATGTTCTAAATTTCTCGAAGGATGTTGTTGCATTCTGTCGTGAAATGCAAGTTTTCTTCTTTTATGATAACACATTTCAACTGTGGTATTCCTTTAAAAGTTTTTGTCTTCACTGATAGTGTGAAGATATGATCTATCCATAGAGCTTTGGAGACAATTTCCTTGATTAGATCTGGATCTGAGGATAATAAATAGAAGTTTTTGGCATTATTCCCAAGAATTGTAGTTCCCATGTCTTTGAAAGTAACAGTTGAAGATAATTCACCAGTGTGATCTTGTATGTCGATTTTCAGTAAGTATCTGTAATCACAGTCACTTACTTCAGCGTTGCATTTTGGGCAGAACCACATCCCTTCATTTTGTGGAATAAGCTTTTTCATGCATTTTTTCCCATCAACAATGGACGAGCAAGAAATGTAGTAAAAACTATCCATCCCAATTTTTGTTATTGTGCCCTTTAATTGGAAGAATGTTGGTTTCTCTAAGGAATCTATACTATAAATATCAGCAATTGTTATTTTTTTTGTTGATGGCCAAAAGGAGATCTTGTGTCAAAGATGTAGAAGCTGCAGTTGAACCTTCTTTTTTAAACCATGACTTTAGCGTGTGGGCCTCTTCAATGTTAGGATCTATAAGAATAATGGATCTCATTGTAGTGCCGACATTTTTTCCATTAAATTCTCCAACACGGGCAGATTTGATTGCAATGATGGGGTTATTTCCTGCAACACATAGGGAGGAGATTTATTGTGATACGACATCAAAATTATCTCCCCAAAAGTTTGCATTTATGTTATACCCAGACATGTCTTGAAGTTGTAGTGTTTGTTTAGTAACTTTAGAGCCGTCTTTTCTATGTATAGTGCACACACTGGAAATGTCTGTGAAAATACCAAGAATATCAACAATGGAGTTGATCTTTGTTGTTCTAATATCATTGATTGATTTTGAATTGAATTGCACTGTTGGATTAATTTTTTTCCCTGGCAACATGTTCTATGGTAGATGTTGCATTCAACAAAATTTCCCAGTCATTGTTCAAGTGGTTGTATTGCTTATTAGCCATTTTCACATTCCCTTTAGAGACAATGTAGACATTTCCATGTTGGATTTTGTTGAAAAAATAATCTGCCACATTATTGAAACAAGTAATATATATTTCTCCACCCTCTGTATCGAATAGGTCAAAACCAAACACTTTATCGGGTCCATATTGATTTTGAAATTGTCAAAGAGTTGTTTTCCTTTGGACGTATCCTTTTATCCACCAATTTGATTGGTAAGGGTTTAGTGATTTGATGGGAATTTGAACTGGTAGAATGGATGGGGTTAGAGTAGTTGGAAGAGAGCAGTGTCTTTTTGATAAAGGATCTAGGTTCGATGAGGAAGGCGTGTTTTCATCAGATGTGATTGGGATACTCATATTTTTTGGATTGCTAATTAATGGTGCAAATGAAGTAGAAATTTCAAAGTCTATTAGCTTTATAGACCTACACGACAAATGAAAGTCATAGGAATAATTGTTAGAGGCGGAAGTGTTATCGATAAAAATGTTAAATTTGAGATAAGAAATTTATAACAAACTTACATTGATGGACCAATAGCTGAAGTAGTCCAACTTTTAACATTTATAACAAAACCCTTTTGTAGAAATCCTGTTGCTACGAGGTCATTGAAATCTTTTGGAAGCATAATGTGTTTCTTATGTGTTCCGCCTGAAATTGTAGTACGATAACATGGAGTAGAATTTTGCATTGATTGTATTGGTTCAAGTTCAAGAATTTGTAGGTATGGTTGAATATGAGTTGATCCAAATAACATTGAGAAAATTGCATTCTCAGTAAGGTTTGTTGCCATTTTCTGGAAGTAGAGATGACAAATAAGTACTGTATAAAACAAAACACAAAAATGTTGTTTTCTTCGCGTAAGATGTTTAACATTCATTACTTTCCTATAATAGTACATGAAAATATATGAACTAAAGGGCAAGAAGCATATTCAATTTGTTTCTAAATGAGTGGTTATTTAAGCTTGTAAACATAATAATGAAGATATTTATTACAACAACTTCTATATGATCATTCTTTTTGAAACATAGTTAAAACTGTAAATTAACAATTTCAGAAACCTACGCATGTTAGAACAATCAGATAGGCATAACATACTTAACACTATAAACTGTAAAATTGGAGAATACACACGAGAAATATACCATGGAGTATTCCTCTGAATATCCCCATACTAGCTTTTGCAGGAGACAACTTACAGAAGAAACAAAAATGTTAGAAAATACTATAAATATTGTTTAAATGCCCTGCATAAAAAAACCCACAACTAGGAAATATAAAATGTGTTAGGTTCAAAATGAAACACACACCTTACTTCATGAGAAAATTGAGTGAAGAGTTACAAAAAGAAAAAAATGGTATTGGCTTTATTAGACTGGGGAGAGCATAACAAACAGGGGTTATAGATGGAACATATATCAAGTTGCTCACTACAAGGTATGGAAATGAATATCCTAAATCCTTTATATCATTCAATGAACTATCTCATGTTTTTGTGCATTGTCCACTCTCAATAGAAGCTTGGTTGAAGGAATTGAAACTGAGAAGTGGAAACAGTCAGCATCTTTTTAAATCATGATTAATGGTTCTACCTCCAGATGATTAAAGGGTAAAAGAGGGCATCAACTATCTTCCTTTTTGTTCATGTTGGTAGCTATAGGATTATAGCAGCTTTGCCTAAAAGGTATCAATGAGGAATTTTTCCATATCCTTTCTACATGACATAACTAACTTTATTTGGAGTATAAACAATAAGGAAAGTGCTGGTACTTTATACTATATAGCAAGGCTATAAGTATGGAAGTGAATGTAAACAGGTCTTTGATATTATTCAATGAACAAGTCTATAAACCTAGATGAAATCTAAGCAATGAATGCACATAAGCAAGATAATGTAAAATTCTAATAGTCATCTAGGATACAAAAGTATAATAGAAATTATAGCTAATAAACTAAAAAGGTCCATTTTCAAGGTAATATCAAAAGAACAGTTTGTCTTTCTTTCATAGAAAAAGGATTGCATACTATAAGGGTAAAAGAAATTTCCCAAGTTTAGGATTTTATTTCAAGCCTCATGATTACAAATTAAAAAAGAAAAAAGAATGGTTTTGACTTCATGAGAAAATTGAGGGAAGAGTAATAAAAAGAAAAAATTGCTATTGGCTTTATTAGACTAGGGAGAGGGTAACAAACTAGGGTTTCATAAGGAATGGATATATACTACATATAATCAGTGAGACTAATACAGGTTGAGGTCATCTATATAAGTTCCCAAAAAAATGCTTCAAAATACCTCAGATTGAAGACAAGGCAAAAAAAAAAGTTCAAATAAACAGCATAAGCGAAGGGCCAAAAATAAAATATATTGTAATTATGTTACAATCTATAATCTCGCAGTTGAAAAATGGCAGACTTCAAAAGCAAAAATGGTTGTCCACAAGTTAAGTCCACTATGCTTGTTACTTGTGAGAAACTCTTTTAGTTGAGAAAAATATCTTCATAGCAAAGTTTTGTCCATGGTATAAAAAATGGGACACACATCTGCAACCTCTACCACCATAAAAAATTTTCCAATGTCCTTCTCACATTGAGAACTTCTCACATTCTACCAAAACATACAAGCTCCCATAAATTAATCATTGGTGTTGTAGGGCTTCAAATCTGAGGAAAAGAGTCATACAAATGAGCAAATGATTTGGAAAATAGATCTGAGGATCCCATGCTTTCATCCATAATGATTTAATTTCTGCATCACTGAATTTGTAATGAAAGAAACTCAAATCTGTATCAGCATTCTAGAGATAAGCCCATCTGATTTGCAAATCATTCATTGTGCTCTCAAACGATTTACAGTCACGAGAGAAGAGGAAGAGGAAACAATAGAGTGGTTGAAGGATTTTTGGGATCCTAACAGTGATCTGATGGATTGAGTGAGGGAAGAGGAAATGGCTGCATTCGCATGCCCTCTTTTGGGGATGTGCCTAAATGGGTTGGCAATTGTATTCCAGGAAACTTCTCACAATCCAATCAAACTGAGCATTGCAAACTTGCAAGTTATTGTTTTCTTACTCTTACGTTTTCAGTAGAAAATTGGAAATTGTATTTGGCACAGTGGCTTTTTAAGTTGATTCAATGTTATTTCAATCTTACACTTCTAGGATTTTCTAAGAATGCGTAGATCTCGGAATGGTATTTTTCTTGCATCTATGGGTCTTGTTATCATGCATCATCCAATAGCACATCATACCTTATTACCACAGTCGATCCCATTGCACATCATGTATCATTTTCCAACTTAATCCCTAGCACATCTTTGCAGAATACAATCTCAATTATTATTGCATAATTCTTTATGATTCAATGAAGAAAGGTTTTTATTGACTAAAAAACCAACACATCAAGAAAAAACATGGAAGTCCAGGCTCCAAACTTCCACAAATTCCACAACTATCCTAGTGTTTGAGATTTATAGTAAATAAAGAGGGAAAGAAAACTCAAAAAATTAGATTGGGAGCGATGTCGTAAGTCTTCGAAGAGTCGTGTAATAAAATCCTGGATTGATGCCCCTAGAAAAGCATTTTCCCAAATTGATCTCAACTATTCAAACCATAACTGACCACAATAAACTGCTTATTCACTAAGATCTGAAAATAGTACTATCGTTTAAATCACAATTCCCCCTTCCACCAGTGTGAGAATACTCTTCTTCTTATCTAGTCTATATGGTGAAAAGTTAGCCATATAGTGATGGAGGCCTTTCTAGCAGGGTTCAACGACACACCTAATATGTGTTAATTGTAGATTATACAAAAACATGGAACTCATTTCTATGTTTAAGCAGAAAAAGGGATCTGATATGTGCTAGCCCCCTTATAGGTCCTTTAGGCTTTAATAGACTATAATACATAATTTGATCAGCCTAATACCAGGCTTGAACTATGATACTAGAGGAAGTGTCAGATATGACTTATGCACAATGCTAGATAATGGCTCCCATGTTTAAGTACCAATCTTAGTAGTTGACTTGAATCACAATTCAGTGTGCATGTGTTTATGTGTCCTTACAGATTCACTACATACAATAGCCAATAGAGTTTGGTATAATTGTGTACATAAATATGCATACACTGATATGATATGTTACTGAAATGTATAATTACAGAGTGCATGATCCCTTAGCCATTAAAGCTTTGAAGATTAACATTCTTATATTTCTGCATAGGTATTTACAATTCTAAATATCACTTGATTTCGTTCTAGACCTTGACTACTAACTCACTATGAAGTAGAAATCATAAATATCATTTAACAATTATCTTCCTTGCACCTCCATTTGGACCGAAGAATTTATATAATCGGGTTGTTATTTTCTAGTTTGATTTTGGTTACAATAACTTCCAATTCTACACCTACCATTGCCTTGATGATTGAGTTTCCCATTACTTAAAGCCTTTGTTGATTGATTCCATTAGATGAGCCAAGTTCATGTTAGCTTTGGTTGAGTTGATGTAAAATTGTGTAGTGGAGTTGATATCAACTAAGGTCTAGCTATAGAATTACCAAACTGAGTTGAAGTTGGCTTAGGTGGACATACGAGGTTAAACATGCATTCTTAGTATTACTTCTAGAATAAAAATCTACTCAAGAAACACAACAGAAATATATTATACAAACATAAGAGAAATGAAAAAAAGTTTGTTCTCAAATTTACTGTTCACAACCTTACATTCACCATCTCAGAACAGTAAAGCAAGAATGTAAATTTTATATAGAAAATTCTATAATAGAGCAATACAAGCTTACAATGGTTCCATATAATTCTTAGTGCATGTCCCTATAACTCAACCTTCTCTTGTAATATTGGCCTTGAGGGATTATTTTCATTAAAATTCATAATTTAAGAGTTGAGAAAAAATCCTCACTTTAGACCCTTATTAAAATAATGAGGAAAACAAAAATCAATGACAAAGTTAGTTTGGTGAGGTATTGCTCTATTATATGGGGGAGAAAAAGAGCATATATATACTACATAAATCAGTGAGACTAGTACAGATTGAGGTCATCTATATAAGTTCCCAAAAACATGCTTCAAAATACCTCCAATTGCAGACAAGGCAAAAAAAAAGTTCAAATAAAAAGCATAAGCAAAGGCCCAAAAATAAAATACATTGTAATTATGTTGCAATCTATAATCCCGCGGTTGAAAAATTGCAGCCTTCAAAAGCTAAAAATGGTTGTCCACAAGTTAAGTCCACTATGCTTGTTAATTGTGAGAAACTCTTTTAGTTGAGAAAAATATCTTTGAGGGAAAGTTTTGTCCGTGGTATAAAAAATAGGAGACACATTTGCAACCTCTACCGCCATAAAAAAATTGCAACGTCCTTCTCACATTGACAACTTCTAACATTCTACCAAAACATACAAGATCCCATAAATTAACCTTATAAAAGTTGAACTTGGTATCACATCGAAAAATTGTATGGCATGTTTACACTTGCAATAAATATGTTAGCAGAGCAGAGCTTTGTAAAAGCAAGACAGGGAGGAGGTCTAATAAACAACATTAACATTGAGCTATTATTTTTTATCATTTCCAAATTTGCAAATTCCTTAAAGAGATATGCCAAGGGGAATCAAGTGCCATATATTTCAACTCAAAATATTTGATGAACAAATTTTGTATTTAAGAGCTTTTCAAACAATAGCCAATATAGTTTGGTATAATTATCTGCAGAAATACACATACAATGATATGATATGTTCTTCAAATCCACAATTACAGAGTGCATGATCCCTTAGCCATTAAAGCTTTGACGATTAACATTCTTATATTTCTGCATAGGTATTTACAATTCTAAATATCACTTGATTTCTTTCTAGACCCTGACTAATAACTCACTATGAACAGGAAATCATAAACATCATTTAATAGTTATCTTCCTTGCACCTCCATTTGGACCAAAGAATTTATATAATGAGGTTGTTATTTTTCTAGTTTGATTTTGGTTACAACAACTTCCAATTCTACACCTATCATTGCCATGATGATTGAGTTTCTTGTTACTTAAAGCCTTGGTTGATTGAGTCCACTAAATGAGCCAAGTTCATGTTAGCTTTGGTTGAGTTGATGTAAAATTGTGCAGTGGAGTTGATATCAACTAAGGTCTAGCTGTAGAATTACCAAACTAAGTTGAAGTTGGCTTAGGTAGACATACAAGGTTAAACATACATTCTTGTTATTACTTATAGAACAAAACGCTACTCAAGAAACACAACAGAAATATATTATATGAACAGAAGAGAAATGAAGAAAATTTTGTTCTTAGATTTACTGTTCACAACCTTACATTTACCATCTCAGAACAGTAAAGCAAGAATGTAAATTTCATATAGAAAAGTCTATAATAGAGCAATACAAACTTACAATGGTTCCATATAATTCTTTGTGCATGTCACTAGAACTCAAGCTTCTCTTGAAATATTGGCCTTGAAGGATTCTTTTCATTAAAATTCATAATTTAAGAGTTGAGAAAAAACCCTCACTTTAGACCCTTATTAAAAAAATGAGGAAAACAAAAATCAATGACAAAGTTAGTTTGGTGAGGTATTGCTCTATTATATGGCGAAGAAAAAGAGCATATATGTACTACATATAATAAGTGAGACCAGTATAGGTTGAGGTAATCTATATAAGTTCCCAAAAACATGCTTCAAAATACCTCCAATCATAGAAAAGGCAAAACAAAAGTTCAAATAACCAGCATAAGCGGAGGCCCAAAAATAAAATACATTGTAATTATGTTACAATCTATAATCCTGCAATTGAAAATTTTCAGTCTTCAAAAGAAAAAATGGTTGTCCACAAGTTAAGTCCACTATGCTTGTTAATTGTGAGAAACTCTTTTAGTTGAGAAAAAAATCTTTGCAACAAAGTTCTGTCCATGGTAAAAAAATAGGAGACACATTTGCAACCTCTACCACCATAAAAAAATTCCAACATCCTTCTCACATTGTCAACTTCTCACATTCTACCAAAACATACAAGCTCCCATAAATTAACCTTATAAAAGTTGAACTTGGTATCACATCGACAAAGTGTATGGCATGTTTACATTTTCAATAAATAAGTTAGCAGAGCAGAGCTTTGTAAAAGCGAGATAGGGAGGAGGTCTTATAAACAACATTAACATTGAGATATTATATCTAATCATTGCCAAATTTTCCAATTCCCCAAAGAGATATGCCAAGGGGAATCAAGTGCCATATATTTCAACTCAAAATCTCTGATCAACAAACTTTGTATTTCATAGCTTTTCAACTACAACTGGGAAAAGCTGTTGTAGTCGAAAATATTTCTCCTCTTTACATTTGGTGACTCACTACAGCGTAAAGAGCAAACTCCACTGGTGTTGTAGGGCTTCGAATATGAGGAAAAGAGTTGCGAGAGAAGAGGAAGAGGAAACAACAGAGTGGTTGAAGGATTCAGGGGATCCTAATAGTGATCTTATGGATAGTTTAACCTCTTTAAGTACATTGCTGGGTAAAGGGCACTACATGTGTAAAACTCTAAAGATGTTTGATGTTACTGCTTCTTCATTCTTTATAAGATGTATATACGGTTCACCCTCCCTTCGGGGCAGTGTTTTGGAGAGTGCCCTGGTTCATTAGAACCAAGATCAACTAAATTAACCATGACCTTTGTTTGCTAAAACCCAAAAGAAAATTGAAATATATTCTTGGGGGCAGTGTTTTGGAGAGTGCATAAACTCATCCATGGAAAATATATGTGGGAGAAAAATAGAATATATATACTACATATAATCAGTGAGACCAATACACGAGACCAGTACAGGTTGAGGTCATCTATAAAAGTTCCCAAAAACATGCTTCAAAATACCTCCAATTGTAGACAAGGCAAAAAAAAGGTTGAAATAACCAGCATAAGAAAAGGCCCAAAAATAAAATACATTGTAACTATGTTACAATCTATAATCTCGCAGTTGAAAAATTGCAGTCTTCAAAAGCAAAAATGGTTTTCCACAAGTTAAGTCAACTATGCTTGTTAATTGTGAGAAACTCTTTCAGTTGAGAAAAATATCTTTGCAGCAAAGTTTTGTCCATGGTATAAAAAATAGGAGACACATTTGCAACCTCTACCACCATAAAAAAATTCCAACATCCTTCTCACATTGACAACTTCTCAATTTCTACCAAAACATAAAAGCTCCCATAAATTAACCTTATAAAAGTTGAACTTGGTATCACATTGACAAACTGTATAGCATGTTTACATTTGCAATAAATATGTTAGCAGAGTAGAGCTTTCTAAAAGCAAGACAGGGAGAAGGTCTAATAAACAACATTAACATTGAGATAGTATATTTGAATATTGCCAAATTTGCAAATTCCTCAAAGAGATATGCTAAGGGGAATAAAGTGCCATATATTTCAAATCAAAATCTCTGATCAACAAACATTGTATTTCAGAGTTTTTCAATTGCAACTGGGAAAAGCTGCTGTAGTAGAAAATATTTCCCCTCTTTATATTTGGTGACTCACTACAGCGTAAAGAGCAAACTCCATCGGTGTTGCAAGGCTTCAATCTGAGGAAAAGAGTCAGACAAATGAGCAAATGATTTGGACAAGAAATCATGATTCCATGCTTTCATCCATAATGATTTAATTTCTGCATCATTGAATTTGTAATGAAAGAAACTCAAATCTGTATCAGCATTCTAGAGATAAGGCCATCTGACCTACGAGTCATTCATTGTTCTCTTGAACAATTTGTAGTCGCGAGAGAAGAGGAAGAGGAATCAACAGAGTGGTTGAAGGATTTATGGGAAGCCCATATTCCTTATGACAGAGAAACGCTACAGGTGGTGGCAAATTCTTTGTTTTTAGCTGTAAAAGTTATAAGATTTAAATCTATTCATAATTTATATAATCAGGTTGTTATTTTTCCAATTTAATTTTGGTTATAGCAACTTCCAATTCCACACCTATCATTTCCATGATGATTGAGTTTCCTGTTACTTAAAGCCTTTGTTGATTGATTTCACTGAATGAGCCAAGTTCATGTTAGCTTTGGTTGAATTGAGGTAAAACTATGTAGTGGAGTTGATATCAACTAAGGTGTAGCTATAGAATTACCAAACTAAGTTGAAGTTGGCTTAGGTAGACATACAAGGTTTAACATACATTCTTGTTATAACTTCTAGAACAAAAGCTACTCAAGAAACACAACAAAAATATATTATATGAACAAAAGAGAAACGCAGAAAAGTTTGTTCTCAAATTTACTGTTCATAACCTTACATTCACCATCTCAGAACAGTAAAGGAAAAATGTAAATTTCATATAGAAAAGTCTATAATAGAGCAATCCAAACTTACAATGGTTCCATATAATTCTTAGTGCATGTCACTAGAACTCAAGCTTCTCTTGCAATATTGGCCTTGAGGGATTATTTTCATTAAAATTCATAATTTAAGAGTTGAGAAAAAACCCTCACTTTAGACCCTTATTTAAATAAGGAGGAAAACAAAGATCAATGACAAAGTTAGTTTGGTGAGGTATTTCTCTATTATATGGGGGAGAAAAAGAGCATATATATACTACATATAATCAGTGAGACCAGTACAGGTTGAGGTCATCTATATAAGTTCCCAAAAACATGCTTCAAAATACCTCCAATTGCAGACAAGGAAAAAAAAAGTTCAAATAACCAGCATAAGCGAAGGGCCAAAAATAAAATACATTGTAATTATGTTACAATATATAATCCCGCTGTTGAAAAATTGCAGTCTTCAAAAGCAAAAATGGTTGTCCACAAGTTAAGTCCACTATGTTAGGATTTAGGGGATCCTAACAGTGATCTGATGGATAGTTTAACCTCATTTACAGACATTGGTGGGTAAAGGGAACTACATGTGTAAAACTCTAAAAACCTTTGATGTTACTACTTCTTCATTTCGTATAAGAGGTATATACGGTTCACCCTCCCTTGGGGGCAATGTTTTGGAGAGTGCCCTGGTTCATTGGAACCAAGATCAACTGAATTAACCGTGAGCTTTGCTGGTTAAAACCCAAAAGCAAATTGAAATATATTCTTGGGGGCAGTGTTTTGGAGAGTGCATAAACTCATCCATGGAAAATATATAGGGGAGAAAAATAGCATATATATACTACATATAATCAGTGAGACCAGTACAGGAGAGCAGTACAGGTTGAGGTCATCTATATAAGTTCCCAAAAACATGCCTCAAAATACCTCCAATTGCAGACAAGGCAAAAAAAGAAGTTCAAAGAACCAGCATAAGCGAAGGCCCAACAATAAAATACATTGTAATTATGTTACAATCTATAATCCCGCTGTTGAAAAATTGTAGTCTTCAAAAGAAAAAATGGTTGTCCACAAGTTAAGTCCACTATGCTTGTTAATTGTGAGAAGCTCTTTCAGTTGAGAAAAATATCTTTGCAGCAAAGTTCTGTCCATGGTATGAAAAATAGGAGACACATTTACAACCTCTACCACCATAAAAAAATTCCAACGTCCTTCACACATTGAGAACTTCTCACATTCTACCAAAACATACAAGCTCCCATAAATTAACCTTATAAAATTTGAACATGGTATCACATCAACAAACTGTATGGCATATTTACATTTGCAATAAATATGTTAGCAGATCCGAGCTTTCTAAAAGCAAGACAAGGAGGAGGTCTGATCTTCAAATCTAAGGAAAAGAGTCAGACGAGGGTAGTGTTTTGGAGAGTTCCCTGGTTCATTGGAACCAAGAACACTATTTCTCACCTCTCAAGTCCCGTGTAATAGAGAAATTTGGATTATTCTAAGAATTTCTCACCTCTTAGATCCCATGTAATAGAGGATTTTGGGCTATTCTAAAATGAGCAAAATCATCGTTTCTCATTTGAAAAATTAGCCGATTCTTGTATTCATGAGGAAAGTTAAAGTGCCCTCTGTAAAAGAAGAATAGGTTTCTGTGACAAAGCATTTAGGACTCCTTAGTACTAGATTATGACTTTGTTAAGACTGGATCTAGCTAAGCTACACAGAAACTTTCACCAAGAATACCAATGTGACCAATCAAGATACAAATTGTTGCCATTAAGAGCCTAAGCTACCACTGGAGCATTTAACCTGAGAAACGAAAATAACAACTATGTATTAGTTTAAAAATAAACACACCTGTTTAGTTTTCTTTGTTATTTCTAGCTTGTATCAACACGTAACTTGTAGAGATTTGTCCTTAGGCAAAATAGAATCAATCCTCCATACACCTGAGTTAACCTCCTTATTCATATTAAATTCAACTCTAACATCAACTCTAACAACAATATATTAAACTCCATTTATGCTTTTCCTTATAAAACGTGAATTCTACATGCATTGCATGAAATGCTACCCTTTCTTACATAAATATCTATATAAGATGCATTACGTGATATATCCATTATTTTCTCCATATAACTTGCATGACTAGCGTTGTACATTTCGTTGCAACGATCAATGAAATATGAAATATTTACCTTTGCATAATGTTATTTGCAGTCATTAATATATGTTTGAGAATGTTGATTAATATATGTTTGGGAATCGTGAATATTGTGGCTGTGATTGTTGGGGATTTTTTTGGTAAAATCCCAAAAACAATAAAAACTCACACACAGAGACAATTCTCTATTTTTCACTCCACATGATCTTTAACCACAACGGAAACAAATTAAAATTTCTGAGCAACAAACAGAGTTTTCACACACAAAGGATTTCTATTCATTAATAAAAATTGATACAAAATTCATCGTCTTTTTCCAGAGGGATTCACCAAGAATGTCAAAAGAGATTACTCAGTCTCCTTTTGAAAGGATTTACACTGCTTTGTGTAAATTTCTCATTTACATTCACTGTTGTAAAAACAAAAATTACATACACTGGTGCCGCATGCTCTTCTTCTTTTACTTCGCACTGCTGTGCCTATTTCTCACTTACATTACATTTACACTGTTGTGTATCGTTTCATACGCGCTGTTGCATTCTACACATCTCATACTCTTGCGCTGTTGCGCTTCTGCACACTCTTTTTCCTTCGCACTACTGTGCGTACCTCTCTATTACCTTATCAACACAAAACCATTACATATATATATGATAACAAAAAACTTACATCCGTTTTCACTTGCCATGCTACCGTAAAATAAAAAATAATAAAATTAAATTATTTTACCAACCTTTACTTGTGCCCATACTCCCACTGAAACAAAATTAAAATCTTTACCAAAACTTACCAACCCACGGTAAATTTCATTTACTGTTTTACTCACAAAACTAGCGGTAAAGAAACTTTTACTTCATGTCAAATTTATTTGTTGCATGCCTGTACTTCAACCGTTTGACTTCAATTGGATCGCATCGCACAATCACAATTTGCGGGAAGAAAAAATGGAACACCATTGTATTGGTGTGATTTGTGATTTGCGATCGGATCGCATCGTACCATTGCAATCGCAGAAATCAAGTGAACAAAATGGAGGCTCCAAGCTTGCATGCGATTTGCGATCTGCGATCTCATAACATCACAAGGAAAAAACTGCAGTTGAAATTACAATTTCAACACTCCCCTTTAATTTCAACTGCTGGGTTATTAATCATACCCAGACGCTTCCTTAAAAACTCAAAGCTTTTTTGATCCAATGGCATGGTCAGAATGTCCGCGACCTATTCCTGAGTGTTGCAATGTTGTAAAACGATTTCTCCATTGTTCACCAATTCTCTAATGTAATGGAACCTTGTATCAATGTGTTTCGTTCGTTTGCGAAACGCAGAATTCTTGGACAATGCAATAGCTGAGCTATTGTCACAAAAAATCACTATTGCTTTTGCCTACTCTTGGCCTAAGCTCCTCAACATTCTTCTCATCCAAACCGCTTGACACGCTGCTGCTGTAGCTGCCACATATTCTGCCTCTATTGTAGACAATGCTACAATGGACTACTTCTTAGAAGCCCATGAAATGGCTCTTGAACCCATGTGAAAGACATAACCAGAAGTGCTTTTCTGATCATCTACACTTCCAGCCCAATCGCTATCGGTGTAGCCAACTAAATTTGAACATTCTGAGACAGTATAAAAGATGCCAAATCTTTTAGTACCTTTAACATACCTTAGAATTCTTTTTGCTACTTTCCAATGTGCTTCTTTTGGCCTCTCCATGAATCTGGAAATTAAACTAACAGCAAACATTATATCCGGCCTAGTTGCAGTTAAATACATGAGACTGCCAACTATGCTCTTATACAAGCTAGGATCAAAATCCTTCCTGCTGTCCTCTTTGCTGAGTTTTAATCCCATTACTGTGGGAGTGATCGCTGCCTTGCACTCTTGCATATTAAATCTGCCCAACACTTCATTTACATACTTTGCTTGAGAGATAAAAATCCCATTTTCATTTTGATCTACTTCTATTCCTAATAAGTATCTCAACAAACCCATGTCAATCATTTCAAATTCTTCTTTCATGACTGTTTTGAAATTTTTAATAAGATAAACATCATTGCATGTGAAAATCACATCATCAACATATAACACAACAATCAAAATTTTACCATCATTTTCTTTGATGTAGACGGTGGGTTCTCCCTCACAATTTGCAAATTCATTTTCCGGTAGATAGGAATCTATCCTACTGTACCATGCTCTTGGCGCTTGCTTCAGCCCATAAAGAGTGTTCTTCAATCTGCATACTTTGCGTTCTTGGCCTTTCTTTTCATAGCCTAGAGGCTGCTCAATGCTCTTTCTTTAACACTCCATTTAGGAATGTTGACTTCACGTCCATTTGGTAGACTTTCCATTTGTTTTGTGCTGCTATGGACAGCATTGCTCTCACGGTTTCCATCCTTGCAACCGGTGCGAAAGTCTCCTCATAATCTCTCCCATACTGCTGCTTGTACCCTTTGACAACCAGCCTTGCCTTGTGCCTTTCTATCTTGCCTTCAGCATTGCTCTTGGTCTTGTAAACCCATTTCACTCCAATGACTTCTTTACCTTTTGGTAGCTCAACCAAATCCCATGTTTTGTTTCTCTCTATGGCATTCATCTCCTCATCCATAGCTTCTATCCATTTCTTATCTTTGATTGCATCCTCGAAATGAATAGGATCATCAACATGACAAAACAAGGCAAATAAGGAATTCATTCCTTCATCATAAATATCACTTAGATTTCTAAACTTCTTACCTCTTTCATTTGGTGTGCAAGTGCTTGAAGATGCACTTGAACTTCCACTTTGTGTTGTGCTTGGAGAAGCACTTTCATTTCTCCTCAAGGGTGTTGCTTGCTGCCCTTGTGTTGGCACTGTTGTTTGGGGATGCATTTCAGCCACCTCTTCATCATCTTCATCATGAGACAAACAGTTTTTAACATTAACTGTTTTCTCTATGCTTCCATCCCAAGCTTCCTCCTCAATGAACTGAACATCTCTGCTGACAAAAAATTTCTTGGTAGATGGGATATACAACCTGTAAGATTTGGATTCCTCACTGTATCCAATTAAGATACATTTCTCCCCTTTGTTGTCCAACTTCCTCCTTAGTTGATCTGGAATGTGTGCATAAGCCACACATCCAAAAGCTTTCATGTGGGTGACTCATTGCTTTCTCCCACTCCATGCTTCTTCAGGCACTTTGTTCATCACTTCTTTTGTAGGACACCTGTTCAAAATATATGTTGCTCAATTTACAGCTTCAGCTCAATAATCATTTGGCAAATGCTTTTCCTTCAACATGCTCCTCGCCATATCCATGATGGTCCTATTCTTCCTTTCAGCAACTCCATTTTGTTGTGAGGTGTACCTTGCTGTAAATTGCTTGTGTATTCCATTCTCTCTACAAAACCGTAGGAATTCTTTGGAGATATACTCACCTCCTCTGTCAGTTCTCAAAACTTTGATATGCAGCCCGCTTTGATTTTCCACAAGTGCTTTGAAATTCGGAATTTGTCAAACACTTCACTTTTGTTCTTTAGAAAATAAACCCAAGTTTTTCTAGTGGAATCATCAATGAATGTTAGAAAATATTTGCTGCCTACTAGTGATGGAGTTTGCATTGGTCCACACAAATCTGAGTGGACAATCTCTAAGGGTTCCTTTGCCCTTATGGTTCTCCCTGATGGAAAAATTTCTCTATGTTGTTTCCCCAATATGCAACCTTCACAAAGGTTGTCCGATTTCTCTATCAATGGTAATCCTCTTACCATCCCTTTTCTTCTCAACAAATTAAGACCTTGAAAGTTGAGATGTCCAAATCTCAAGTGCCACAACCAATTTTCATCCTTTGGCACGCTCTGGAAAGCCTCTCGGGTAACTGCTGCAATTACTTCTTTGTTTTTCAAATATGCCCTTATTCTAAGAGGGAACATCCTGTTCCTCATCATTTTTACTTCAGCAATGCATCTTTTGTTGGGTGCTATATCCATGATGGTGCATATATCATTCTTAAAGAAAGCATTGTACCCCTTATGGACAAGCTGTCCAATACTCAAGAGGTTACATCTCATTCCAGGGACATAGTAGACATCTACTATGGTTTTCTTTTCACCCATCTTTGTAAAAATTTTGAATTCTCCTTTTCCCATAACATAAATTTTGCTATCAGCCCCAACTGTGACTTCTGATTTCATATTTTGATCTAAAGCAGAAAACAGAGCTAAGTTTCCTGTCATATGGTTACTACAACCGAATCTAGAAACCATATATCTCCACTGTTTGTTTCAGCCATGTTACAAGCGAATAAAACATTATTTTGTCTTGTATTTTCTCTAGTGATATTTGCACTAGAACTATTACTCATATCATGTTGTTTCTTCCTACATTCATTCGCATAATGCCCATATTTTTTACAATAATAACAT
>APFE031060742.1:0-11122 GCA_000404065.3 Pinus taeda | reverse complement strand
TCCCTCTCTCTCTTCACTTCTCACTCTTTATGTATTTCTTTTTCCCTCCCTCTCTTCCCCTCGAACTCCCTCTCCCTATCCCTCCCTCTCTCCTCCTCTCTCCCTCTCTCTCTCCTCCTCTCTCTCAAGTCCGCTCTCTCGTATTTCCTCTCTCTCGCTTTCTATCCTACTTCCCTCTCTCTTTCTCTCTCTCTCTCTCTTTTCCCTCCAATCCTCTCTCTTCTCCCATCACGCACTCGCTTTCTCTCTCTCTCCGACTATGTTACTATATCGTTCCCCCTATCCTTCTCTCTCCTTCCCTTCCCCCTTCTCTCTATCTATCCTCTTTGTCTCTTCATCTCACCTCTAAACATATAGTCTCTCTCTCCATCTCTCCCTTGTCACTCCCTCTCCCTCCCCACTTCTAACTCTCTATGTCTTTCTTCTTCCCTCGCTCTCTCCCCCTCCAAATCCAACTCTCTATCCCTCCCTCTCTCCTCCTCCCTGGCAAGTCCTCTCTCTCATCCTTACTCTATTTCCCTTTCTCTTCTACCTATCTCTTCCCCCATCTCTCTCTCTCTCTTCCCTCCAATCCTCTCACTATCTCCTCCCTCTCTCCTTCTCTCTCTCCCCCTTCCATCTTTGTGTCTTTCTCTTCTTATCTTACCCTTCTCTACCTCTCTCACTCATCTCTCCCTCTCTCTCTTCATTCCTCATCTCCCCTCTCATTCATTTTATCTCATCTCTCCCTTGTCACTCGCCCTATGTCTCCACCTCTATCACTTTATGTCTTTGTTCTTCCCTCCCATATATTTCTAGAGTTAACATATATCATGATATATTAATATATATTATAATATAAAAAAATTAATATTGTATTAATCCAAAGTTATTAAATTTAATAATATTAATATTATGACACATTAATATGAACATTAGATTTAATAATAATAATAAAATATTTTAATATTAATATTATGATTAATAATGTTTATTTGCATGGTATTAATAATAATTTGGCCTATAAGGCTTCACCGAAATAAAACCTATATTATGAGTGTTAGTAAGTATAGAGGTTTATGGAGTAAATATAAAAAGAGGTTTTATTTATTTACCATTCCTAACATTTATTTATATTTTTATTTGTTTATCATATCTCTTTTATTTGCCATGGTATTAAAGATTATTTGTCCCATGCTATTGGGCCCATAGGCTTCACCTGAATAAAAGCTCTTTTATGAGTTTATGGAGTAAATATAAATGAAAGTTTTATTTATTTACTAAACTTCTTGAGTAAATATAAAAAAAGGCATAATTATTTACCATACCTCTCATTTATTTATATTTTTGTTTATTTACCATATATTTTTTTAGGGTTTGTAGGCCTCTTTATATTTTAAATTTATATCGTGTTTATACATCATAATAATTAGATTGATTTTTAAATAAGGTATTAAACATGTTAAATGTAATGTTTACATTTAGATTTAGGTTTACATGTTTACTTTTTAACTTGAGATCTACCACATACCCCATATTAGGTTGTAAAACACCTCTCCACAAATATTAATTTTATTTTTTTACTGCATTTTTTTAATTTTTAGATAAATAACCTAACCAAAATGTTTAATCAATTTATCATATTATAATTTTTTTATATTTAGTTTTTTATATATTTTATATTGTTATTGTTTATAATTTTAATATATGAAAATATCTACTTACAATATTCAGAAGAAAAATAAAAAATAAAAAATAAACATAACTCTATTTAAATCATTTCCTGTAATAATGTTATGAATTATTTCTTTAAATGATTTGTTAACCACCTCGTAAAAGCTTCTTACGTGAAGTTTGAACTGCCGCTCGCCCTACATCCACCGAATCGAAGGTGCTGGCCACTCCTCGCAAGTACGAAAGTTGGAGCCCTACATCAGCCCAATCGTGGGCGTCCAAGGTTCTGGCCACTCCTCGCAAGTACGAAAGTTGGAGCCCCAATCGTGGGCGTCCAAGGTTCCATATCTGAGAGACTCAACCCTCAGACCTTCGCAGGGCCGCAGTAACCCTAACTTGTACTGCAAGAAATATGTTCCATGCTTTCCATTGCACTAGTGACCCGAGTCGGAGATAACGCGGCAGGAGCAAGGTGGCGAGTCGGGGTCAGCTACATATCAAGGTTTTAGTACGCAAACGTCTTGTTTGAGTATATATATTCTGCTAGTGAGGAAAAGATTCCCGCGCTGCACGCTCGGTCAAAAGGATGGGAGGCCTGATATATTTTGTTTTGGATTTTGCTTCAAAAGATTTTTGGTATTTTTATGTAGTATTAAATTAAATATGATATAATAAATTATATTAAAATAATTATTATTTTTATTAGTTAAGTTTATAATTTATTCCCATCACGTTTTGACTACTCAAAGATATGTTACCATTTTTTAATGAAATTTTCATAAACTTGTGTTTTTTTGCAACACGTGTTCAACTATTCCCTAGAAACACAAGTATATGTACGCATACTTGTTTGTACATTCATGAAATCGGTAGAGTTGTAACAACATCTCAGAGTTGTAATAACATCTTTTAGCATGGATGATTTTTCTTTTTCTATCAGTCTTTATGGTTAGGATGGGGTCCATAGTACGATGTCATTTTGACATCTCTTCCTAAACCATCTTTATGGCTCGTCTCATAGTTTCAACCTCTTCCTTGATGGTGGCCTATAGTTACCTCACGCTAGAGTGAGTTAAGTAAAGTGTTGTGTTCTCTTCTTCCATCTTCCTTTTATCTTCTTCTACTTTGGTGGCTATTTCCTTAGATACATAGAGCTTTTTTCTGAATTCTATAATTTTCTCTCATTCTTCCAACATTTACCTCATTCACGATCAAAAAAGAGGTCCTGACCGAGGAAATCATCTCAGGGTTTACTATAGTATCTAGGACAATCTCCTTCTCTGTGGTCATGGAGAGAGGCCCAACAGGGTTCCTACAATAATACTACCTCCTCTCTTGCATTGTCTCATAATTATATAAGACTTCATCCTCGGCCTCATGAGGAATGCCTAGCTCTTTGAGAGGAAGATGTCCTTTGGTGATGGGAGTGGATGGGGGAACATCTAGTGGAGGTAGTTCATTCTGCTCATTGAACTATTGTTAACGTTCAAACTCCTGTTAAGCTTTCTTGTTATCTTCTTCCAGTCATTATCTTAATTGTTCTTCTTCCTCTCTTTTCTTTTCTTCCTCTTCCTTCCTCATTTTTTCCTCCGACAATCTCTTCTTTTCTTCTTCCTCTTGTTCTTGTTTCCACTTGAGCTCTTCTACTTGTCTGTGTTTATCCTCTTACTCTTTCTCTTCCTGCTTTTTTCTTCCCTTCTTCCTCTTGAGCACTCTTCTCCTCTTGATTTTTTAACTACTCCTCCTCTATTTGTTTCTTCCTACTTTCTTCCTCTTATCGCTTCTTCTTAAGCTGGTCTTCAGGTTGCAGGTCTCCTCACATCCACGATTATCTAAGTTCTTCTCCTATTTTCCTCATGAGCTCTATATTTTTCTTTTCCAAGGTCACGTTTATCTCCTCTAATATTTTTTCATCTTCACCATCATCTTGTTCGCTCAGGGGATCTTCTGTCTCTTTGCCTTTGTGTTTCTCTAGTTTCCCGATTTTGTTGTTCTCTCTTCCTCTTGAGTGAAGTTGAACTTTCTTGTAAGATCACATTTTCTTGGGAATTTACAACTTAATCATCATCCTCTTCTTGTTTTTCACTTGACTTGAACTCCCATGCTATATTATACAAATTCATGATCTTGTCTTCGTGAGTATGCTGGGTGGTTGGATATGACTAGTTGAAATTGGATTTCTTGTAGTGAGTTGCTACTACTCTTTTGGGGTCATAGGTGTGATGGTTTAGAGTCATGAAATGGAACCCATTTATCTCCTTGTCTTCATCCTCCACTTCTTTGAAGTTTTGAACTGTGTAAGCCCCGATAGTAAGAGGGAAGGTGGGTAGGGGTCTCTTCCTCCATTTTCTTAGCATCATTGAGAATCCTTGGGTCATGTGATGAAATAATTCCTCCATTGGTAATTTATCTGTGGAAAATCAAGGAAGTGTGTGAGGGGTCTTGTATGAGACAAAGACCCTCATAAATGTGCCCATGGATGAGGAACCAATCTGGAACTTTAGTTGGAGTCTCCATGGCCCTCTTCGACATGAAAGGAGGGTATTCCCTGAAAAGAAATTGGTGTAGTTGGGTGATGTACTATTCATAGGTGGAGTCAGCTACACTCTTGTAGCATGGGTTACAAAAGGTCTTGTATTGCCGATGTGTAGGGTCCATCACATTTGTGGTCCAATTTTATTTCTTGTGATCGAAATGGCATCTTGCACAAACCGTATCCAATATATACGAGGCCATATAAAACTCTAAGGGTTGGTTCGCCTTAGGATGTTTGGTTGAAACTATATTAGTCCTTAATGAAGAAGCTAAGATACTGGCCCAGTTGAGAAAAATACATTTGGTTGCAATGACGTACATGATAGGGAGCCATGTCCCATAGAAGGTGTCTATGTCATCCTTGTCGTACAAAAAATTCATCATGGTGCTAATAATTTGATAAACCTTTTTAAGACCCTTTGTTTTGCACGCTTGGTCATTCTTTAATCGGAACTTGGATGGGCCTTACCACCAATCCCCGAGAAGTCCTTGGTTGGGACTACAAAACCCGAAAATCATTGGGTGTTAAATGTCTCCTCCTTTTCTGACAATCTATACTAAGAAGAAATGTTGGCCGAAGTGATATCTTTGAATGTTGCACCTATGTGACCCCTCACTACTCACTGATCTATATCTATATTCTTTATAATCCATTCGACAGTTTTAGTGCATGAAAAGATAGGAGGAAAGGAGGCCACTTTGTGGAGCCTGGACCTCTTGACTTTGTACGCTGCTTTTAGAGATTTTGTAAGAATACTTCACAACTGGAGGAGCCATCTTACAATAGAAAGAGGAGATGTAGATGCACTCAAGATTAATGTCACTTGCTATGTTGAAAAAACATTCCCACAATGAGAGATGCGAAATGAATAATTAAAACTAGGAGAAAAAACAAATCACAGTTTCAAATTTCTTGGCAAATCCTTGGGAAATAATTCTTCTTAACAACTCACAAGGTCACAAGGGTCAGGGGGTCACAGGGTCACTAGGTTGCCAAGATGGAATATGTGACTTAGTGAATGGGTAGGTGATATTGTAGGTTAATCTAGGTTGCATGGTCACAGGTTGCAAGATAAATGAGATAGTATGGTTTGCAATCAAGGAGAGCTCATGAGGGTTGCACGATTACAAGGTCTCAAGGTCACATCGAAGGTAGGTTAAATAGTCGTGAGGTCACATATTTTTTCCTATCATGTATTTTAGTCATGTTACCTCTTCCTCAGGGTGGCTCGACAAAGGGAATGAGGCTTAGAATGAGTCCATGGAGACCCCTTGGACTAGATAAGTTGATCCATGAGTGGAGGCAAGCTTGCTTGGGGAAGATATGGACTAAGTGACCATCCATAAATTCATTTCAGAGAAGCACTAAGCTGGCCAAGGGTTTCTAAGTGAAATGAGCCATTTAACTTAGATAAAAGCTCCTCAGATTAGTAAGATCAGGGCAGAAGAATAGGCCAAATTGAAAAAAAATATAAATAACTAGGAAGCGGAAGGGTCACTTACTTGGTAGCGTTATGGACTTCCTCCAAGTCGCTGAGCCTCTTCGTCCCATGAGCGACTGAAATGATTTTTTCTAATGACCGATGAGGTCATATTATTTATAAAAGGGGCCGCCTGTGCGGGGTCATAGAGGTTGCTAGGTCACATATGGGTATGTTTTATGATTTTGTGACCTAGTGACTTGGGAGGCCGAGAAGTCGTGAGGTCGCGAGGGTCACAAGGTGTTCACTTCGAGCGGCTTACAACCTTGTGACCTTGCAACCTCATCAGGTGTGAGGTCACAAAGTTGTAAATTCATACGAGGGTAAATGGTCACAAAACTTTCCTTTTGTCTTAGCGACTTAACTTGGCCAAAATTGAAGTAGGTCACATGGTCATGGTTTTTAGGCTTGTGAGAGTTGACTTCATGTGACCTACAACTTGGGCAGAAGAATAAACCTTTGAGTCTATGAGTGTTAGACTTATGATTGGATCATAAGGGTTTTGGCCAACTGATGAGGTCTTGGAAGTAATAAATACACACAGACATAGTACAAGGGCTCCAAAATTTTGAAAAGTAAGGAATTTTGGAGGTTTGTGCGAGTGGCTACAAAAATTGGTGATTTGTTGGTAGAACCTCAGTATCTCTGCTTACACTTAACCTCGGGACAAGTCAGACTTTTTATGAGTTCTTTGTTTCAATATTGTGCATCCCACTGACACCTATGGGTTTTCACGTAGTATTGATCAACAATCCCTAACTACTTAAACTTGGCTTGTTATTACACAAAGTAAATACCTTCCTCATGGCTCGATATAGGGGTCCAAATAACGATATGAGTTGTAAGTTTTTTTGGTCTATTATTTACATATATTTGGTGTTTTTTGTTAGGAAACTAGCTCACAAAAAGAAAGAAAAGATAGATCGACGCCTTAGAATTCAGCCTCTTTGAGGGGGCAACCTCCTTTATAATACACAAATGAACAATTCTTGGATGATACAAATGACTAAACCTTCCTTCTATATATAGGAGTCTAAGGGGTCACAATATAATCAAGCCAACAAACAGTGATAACATAAGGGCACAAAAATAACAATACTGGGTTTCTATGGGGCATATTAATAACAATATGGGGACAATATGGGCACAATATTAACAATAAGGGATACAATGACAATAGTAATGGGGGAATCACTAGTATTATAGGGGCCTAGCATGCCCATCTCCTTTCGGAAAGAGTTGTCCTCAATGCTTGAGTAGTTCTGAATGCTTCTGTATAAAATTCTCATCCTCCCATGTGGAATCTTTAGTAGATAAGTTCTTCCACTTGATGAGATACTGCGAAATTGATCGATTTGTCGAATTCTTGTTTTTGTGATTGCTTCCAGTTCTAATATGATTTTTCCTTCCTCATCAAGTCCTGCAATATTGTTTGAACTGGGAGCTTCTCACCTATAACCTTATTTAAACATGAAACATGGAAAACTCGGTGCACTCAAGAAGCTGTAGGAAGCTCCAATTTGTATCCCACAGTACCAATCTTTTGCAACACGTTGTACGAACCATAATAATTTGATGATAATTTATTATCCTTCTTAACTTGCTTGAGGGACATTTGTTTATATGGTTGTAGCTGTAGGAATACCCAGTCACCTACATCAAAGCATCTTTTGTTGTGATGTTGATATGCTTGTTGTTTCATTCTATTTTGCGCCAACATGAGGTTATCCTTTTAAGAGTTTAAGAACTTGTTGTTGATGCTTGATGTGATGTTCCACTGCTTGAACACTAAAATTTTCCCTTAAATATGATGTGATGAATAATGGATGATATCCATAAAGTGCCATAAATGGGGTCATTTTTGTTGCAGTATGGAAGGAAGTGTTATACAACCATTCAACTAGAGGAAACCATTCGACCCATTGTGTCTGTTTATCAGATACAAAGAAATGAAGATATCCTTCCAAACATTTGTTTACTATCTCAGTTTTCCCATCAGATTGAGGATGATAGGAGGAGCTATGAGCTAACTGAGTACCGAGACAATAAAATAATTATGTCCAAAAATTTCTAGTGAAAATGGGATCTTTGTCACTTACAATAATCTTTGGGGTTTCCATGTAGCTTTTGAATTGTTTCCATAAATGCAGTAGGAACTATATTGGCTTTAAATGGATATGATAATGCAAAAAAGTGTGCATACTTGGTAAGTCTATCAACTACCACCATGATAACACTCTTTCCTTCAGACTTGGGTAAACTTGTGATAAAATAAATTGAAACCTCCTCCCAATGTTGGCTTGGAATGGATAAAGGTTGTAATAAACCTAGGGTATTAATTGTTTCAAACTTATTTTGTTGGTAAACCAAACATTCTACCACAAACTTTTGAATATCCGATTTAAGGCCATCCCAAAAAAATTCCTTCTTAACCTTGTGGTAAGTTTTTGAAAATCCTGAGTTCTGTCCTAAGGGATAAGTGTGCAATTCCATAAGAATATTTTGTCTGAGTTGGGAATTCTTACATAGGTATAAGCAATCTTGGTGCCATAACGAGTCATTTATCCAGCTAAATGTATCAGATGTACTGGGATCTTGTAGAATATCCACAACAGTTTTGGGTAGTAGAAAGTCCAATGCAAGAGATTGTGTCTTTGCATGGTAATGGAGTCAAAGGGAAACTGATTCCTTGCACTCCTTCAGACGAGCAAGAAATAAAGAGACAAAATAAAGAATTTTTAGAAATGCAGCTCATCGAGCCAAGTGAGTCTCATTATTCTTGTTCAACATTTCTGGTAAGAAATCATTTTGAGATAGTCAGGGGTAAACCTAGAATGGTGATAAATTACAAACCTCTCAATGCAATCACTCAGAGTTTTAATTATCCACTGCCAAGGCCCAAAACCATAATGCAGAAAATACGGCACAACAAAGTATTCAGCAAATTTGATATGAAGTATGGATACTATTAGATTCAAATACAGAAAGAAGACTGGCATAAAACTGCTTTTATTTGTCCTGCTAGATTTTACCAATGGAAAGTTGTTCCATTTGGTTTGAAAAATGCCCCTACATTCTTCCAACAAAGAATGGATTTCATTTTTGCCAAGTATGATTTTATTGTTACATATATTGATGACATTCTTATTCATAGTCCAGATGTAAAAACCCATTTAGAGCATTTAGAGATTTTTGTAAAATAAGTTCAGCAGCATGGCATAGTTTTATCAGAAAGAAAAATGACTTTATTTCAAGACAATATAGATTTTCTAGGAATTCATGTAGTCAATGGTGCAATTCAGATGCAACCACATGTGTTGACTAAATTAACCTAATTTCCAGATAAATTGAAAGATATAAAAACAATTCAAAGTTTCTTAGGAGTCCTGAATTACATTCACAAGTACATCCCAAGATTGACAGAGAAAATAGCTCCAATCAGAAAACATCTCAAAGAGGGATGGTCACCAGAAGCAACTGCAACAGTCAAACAGTTGAAACCAAAATTTCAGCAATTTCCAAAACTCCAACCACTAGGTGATGGTTTGCTTATACTCCAAACTGATGCTTCTTTAAATTTTTGGGCAGTCGTTCTTTTTGAGTGAAGGGAGAAAGGTGAAGAAAGACTTTGTGCCTATGCATCAGGTGAATTCACACCGAGCCAGAACAATTATTTTATAGCAGAAAAAGAAACACTGGCTATATTCAATGGGATACAAAGGTTTGAGTTATACCTTACACCTGTGAAATTATTAATACGAACAAACTCCAAGAATTTCAAATATTTTTTATCTACGAAGATATCAAGACAAATTGCAAAAGGAAGAATTCTTGCATGGCAGATTTGGTTCCAACTGTTTGATTTTGAAGTCAAATGGATCCTAGGTAATTCAAATTATTTGATAGGTTCATTAACCAGGGATATGAATAAATAATTCATGACTTATCCAGGTTCGTGGTTTACCATTCCAGGAAAAGGACCACAGGACGATAGTTTTTATACATTTGTTGACAGATTCAGATTGCTTGAAGGACATGCAAGCCATCTTGCAAAAGAAATCAAGAAAGTTGTGGGAATGAGACTGAGAAGAAACACTTGGATCAGAAAATATAAATCTTCGCAATCCAAGAATGTAGGTATGTCTTTAGGCCTAGATGTTGAACTGGTAAAGGTATATCCTTTGCCTAACATGAAAGCAAAGTTATTTTTCAGAAGTCTCTCAGATCTATGGTCCAGTGAATATACTGAAAAAAAAGATATGGATCTTAAAGGTTTTGAATTTTTATCAACTTATTAGAGGGATTGATTTTGCTCTCAGCATTTTCACCGGAGCAAAAATTTTAGATCTTGAAACTATTCCTTTTAAGCCTAAAGTAGAGAAATACATTCTATCTCTAAAAATCCTAGAAATTTTTTAGGAATTAGAAGCATCCTTTCTGCAAAGGTTTGATGAGAATTATGCACCAAATGACACTTTTCCTCAATATGAAATTTTTGAAGGATTTGCTGACTGGGAGATAAAAGATGGTTTCTGCATAAAAAAAGCGAACCACTAGGATATCTCAGTGCATTCAAAGGACGTTGCAATATCTTAGAACTTTCTCATCTCCTTTGGATTATCATAGTCTCAGACTAAGGGAAAGTATTACTCCTAATCCTTTTGCACAGGATTTTAGTCATGAGCAGATCGAAAAAATCGAGACAAGCAATAATGAAGAAATAATTAAGCAGCATGTTGGATGGTTCAATGAATTCAGAAATCTGGGGTTAACAGAAAAAATACAGATTCTACAAAAAATGGATGATTTACAAGGAGAGCCCAAGGCATTAAGATTTATAATTAATCAAAAGGCTTTGGTAACTATCAATGTTATTTCGACTAATTGGAATAACAATGTAATCCATATTATTAGTGTGATGATTTCAAATAGAATTTGTACATCGGTGATTTTTGAATTAGGTTGGCAAAACAAAGATTTTATGAGTGATAATTGCAAAGAATGGGTTCAACATGCAACTGAAAGTTCCACTAATATGTTTCAAATTTTTAAATGGGAACTTTTAAACGGCATCGAATTAGCAGTACAGAGGTCACCCATGATCATAAATGTCTTTAAAGATTCTTTCCTAGATATGAAGATCAGTCCTTTATCTTTCCTTACCAAGTGGGGAAAACAATTGGCTAGGTACACACCTCAGCAACCAAGTCTCCACCAAATAAAGACAAATACAGAAAAGGGAGAATCATCAAGAGCATCATCAAGAAGGACAATAATTTTAGATGAAGATGCCAAAGGAAAAGGAAAAGCGAAAGAATCTACTTTACAAAACGAGTTGTCGGATGCCCAGGACCCAACAGATATTGATTGGGACGAAGAGTACTCTAATATTATGGAACATCACTACCAAAAGATGCTCGATGAGTCCAGGCCAACACATGATTCTTCAGAAG
>APFE031060741.1:0-12898 GCA_000404065.3 Pinus taeda | reverse complement strand
AAGATGCCAGTGTCTCTAAGTCTTTGGAACACCTTCATTGGGATTGAGTTGAACAACTTTTTTTTTTACACAGGAATGAGTATGTTGATATCATGTCTGCGTTTGATCGCAACATATACACAGGGGTTACATCATCAATTTTAATTTTTTAGAACTGACCAAAAATTAGAGTGATCACAGACCCATTACATAAAAGAACCCCAAAAACTAACAGTAGACCCGATTATTTGCAAAATTACAAAAAGGAACAAAAGACCCATACATAGTGACAATTATGAAATTTAATCATTTCCGGTTGCTAGCCTGTTGAAATCAATGTCCCGCTTGCCCGAATCCTCCTTGTACTAGTCTGGACCTATGGGTGCTTCTCTGCTAAGTTTGAAGTCCATTATTATATCCTGTAGCGCGTCAACAACTTATCAGTGTGATCCACCTGAGTGTGATACATTTGGAAAAATTTGACTTGTAGATCATAATTTTCCCTATGAAGAGCTATTCATGAGTAGACAAACAATGAGAGCAGGGGCTTGTTGTTGAAGAGGACTCTGAGTTAGAATAAAAAATTCATGAGAGAACATTGAGCAATAGCAAATGGAAGTGACCCAAGACTCCCCACGATGGCTTCAGGGAATTGATAATAAGACTCTAATTCCACCTTCTTAGACCTTAAATTGAATGAGACCCGAGCCCAAAAGAGAATGTAATAATCATGTCAAATTTTTGACAACTCTGTAGAGAAGTCTAAGATCAGCTTTTGAATCAGGAAATTACACCACTTCCAATGAATCAGAGTCATGCACAAAGCTCTAGGGAAGTAGGGCAACTGAGCTGCTGGGTTAACCAACAGAACCTCAAACCACCTTAATAGGTTCCAATTGAAACCCAAAGCACCTGAAAATAGGACTCTAATTCCACCTTCTTAGACCTTAAATTGAATGAGACCCGAGCCCAAAAGAGAATGTAATAACCATGTCAAATTTTGACAACTCTGTAGAGGAGTCTAAGATCAGCTTTGGGGTAGGAATCAGGAAATTACACCACTTCCAATGAATCAGAGTCATGCACAAAGCTCTGGGGAAGTAGGGCAACTGAGCTATTGGGTTAACCAACAGAACCTCAAACCACCTTAATAGGTTCCAATTGAAACCCAAAGCACCTGAAAATGATTAAATTTCAGTCTCAGGAAGAACAAGAGACCAAATTATTATAGTAAATCTGTACAGCTGAAGGAAGATGGGAGGAGGATTCCTCCTCAACCTTACTACAGATGCTACTTCGGGAATGTTTCAGCTGTTAACAATTTGTTACGTGGTAACAGCCAGCAAAAAGCGCTGATTTTTGGAGTGCATTATCTGTGCTATTATACGTTTTTGATTTGTTAGGGAAATTGCTGTATATATTACAGCTGTTGTTGATAGTCATATTTTATTTTCTCTATTGTTCTTGGCTGGGCATTCCAGGTTCATTATCTCTGTTACCAGACATCATGGATTTTGTCTGTTACAAATAATAGGCATTTTGTTTTTGGCTGCGGTTTATGTCAATTATCTGAAGTTTATTAATATGTCATTGTAGGCTAGGGAACCTATTTCCCTTATACCTTGAAATTGTATCAGTTCATTTTCATCTCACTCTTGTTTATTGTATTATAGTTTGAGTGAAAAACTTAAAACCCTGTTCGAGGTACAAAGGTATCATTAAGTTTGAATTAATTTGTTTCTTGTAATAGCTGTTTCCAATTGTTGTCCAAAGTTTCTTTTGCTTTTTCTTCTTATGAAAATCTCGTACTCTTCAGCCATTCAGCCATTTTGTGGAGTCTTTAATCCACGCTGATCTTATTCATTAATTGAAGCTTCTCATTATCAATTGATCTCCTATTCATAAATTCACATTCATAGTAATCTAAATTGGATCTTCTTGATAAACCTTAACTGGATTTTACTCTTGATTAATTAACTTCTGGATTTAGAAGTGGAATCTATCAACACCCTAGCTAAAAGTTGTATCAGTTCATTTTCATCTCACTCTTGTTTATTGTATTATAGTTTGAGTGAAAAGCTTAAAACCCTGTTCGAGGTACAAAGGTGTATCATTAAGTTTGAGTTAATTTGTTTCCTGTAATAGCTGTTTCCGATTGTTGTCCAAAGTTTCTTTCGCTTTTTCTTCTTATGAAAATCTCGTACTCTTCAGCCATTCAGCCATTTTGTGGAGTCTTTAATCCACGCTGATCTTATTCATTAATTGAAGCTTCTCATTATCAATTGATCTCCTATTCATAAATTCACATTCATAGTAATCTAAATTGGATCTTCTTGATAAACCTTAACTGGATTTAACTCTTGATGTCTGGAACTCCTGGGTCTAGAAGTGGAATCTATCAACACCCTAGCTAAAAATTGTATCAGTTTATTTTCATCTAACTCTTGTTTATTGTATTATAGTTTCAGTGAAAAGCTTAAAACCCTGTTCGAGGTACAAAGGTATCATTAAGTTTGAGTTAATTTGTTTCCTGTAATAGCTGCTTCCGATTGTTGTCCAAAGTTTCTTTCGCTTTTTCTTCTTATGAAAATCTCGTACTCTTCAGCCATTCAGCCATTTTGTGGAGCTGATCTTATTCATTAATTGAAGCTTCTCATTATCAATTGATCTCCTATTCATCAATTCACATTCATAGTAATCTAAATTGGATCTTCTTGATAAACCTTAACTGGATTTAACTCTTGATTAATTAACTTCTGGGTTTAGAAGTGGAATCTATCAACACCCTAGAAGCTTCAATTAATCTCCTATTCATAAATTTGTATTTATAGTAATCTAAATTGGATCATCTTAATAAACTAGGGCCTTAACAGGATCTAACTCTTGATTAACTAACTTCAGGGTTTATAAATGGAATCTATCAACATCCTAGCTTTCAATTCAGTTATAGTTGACTTGAACTATATGTAATGAGATTATTGCCTTCATAGGGGTTCCATCCAACAACAGTCCAAAATATCAAACATTTTAGTCGTCAAGCAGTATTCTTTTCCACTTTGGATGAGGGCGACATAGCAGTGACTTAGGAACCTTCTTTTTATTTGCGGCTTCTTGATGGTGCTATGGTAGGAATTTGTTCCTACCATATAACAGGAACACCTACACAATGCTTTGATATCCCAGCATAGATGCTGCCTAAAGGGGGGATGGTGTGTAGGGTATGGCGCTTTGGTGCTTTTAACTTTCAATTCAGTAAGTTTCTAACGTCTGTTGCAGTTGACTTGAATTATATGTAATGAGATTATTGCCTTCATAGGGTATGGCGCTTTGGCGCTTTTAGCTTTCAATTCAGTAAGTTTCTAACGTCTGTTACAGTTGACTTGAATTATATGTAATGAGATTATTGCCTTCATAGGGTTCCAGCCAACAATAGTCCAAAATATCAAACATTTAGTTGTCAAGCAGTATTCTTTTCCACTTTGGATGAGGACGACATAGCAGTCACTTAGGAACCTTCTTTTTATGGTAGGAATTTGTTCCTACCATATAACAGTAACACCTACACAATGCTTTGATATCCCAGTACAGATGCTGCCTAAAGGGGGGATGGTGTGTAGGGTATGGCGCTTTGGCACTTTTAACTTTCGTTTGATATGAATCTATTTAGTGAGAGAAATGAGATATATCATATGGGGGAGTCTGATGTGCTTAAGAATCTTACTTTCTTTCAGAAAAAATTGTTGAGCTTTAATGGCTGTTTGGTTGAAAATATTGGGTGCGCTTTTCTACTTTTTTAACAATCTTATGCTCTTTCAGGTAGATTTGTTTATTGTTGTTTGGTTCAAAATATTGGGTGTGCTTTACTAGTTTCACTGCACAATGTGGTTTACTTTACTTGTGAGCTATTGTTTTTACATCACTCTAGCTGGACCATCATTGAAGTTCTGTTTGTTTTCTTCTGCTTCATTCAGAGGTAAACAGACAAGTAGCACAGGCATTGAGCTACAGAACAGAGATACCATGTTTTCTGCCTCGTGCGGTTCGAAAGGTAGGCATTTTACAGTTTCTGTTCTTGTCTTACCTAGAATGTCAAATAGCCTATAAATCATATAACATTTGAAATGAACAAGCGAAGCCAATGAATAAATTTGGTCTGGTTGTTGACATGTACTTTTGCAGGATTCCCCTGTAGTTACAGATTTTTTGGAGTTAGATCCAGTGGAAGATCTTTGTAAGAAGGGAGATTCTCCTTCCAATGGTATTTATCCATCATGCATATATTATATTTTTGATCCTCTGTCCTTTTTGGCTTTTATATTACAATATGTGTGATATCAACTTGACTTTCAAACTCGTGTTATTCCTGTGTTTCCATAGACATAGACATGGAGCTGGAAGCTGTGGATTATGATGATGCTTTCCTGGAGTGCCTTGAGATTTTGTGTCATTGAGTCCACCATCTATCTAGAAGAGATATCAAAAATGATAATTGGTAACAACTTCTGCATCTCAATAGTATTATGGAGGATTGCGTCTATTGAGATGCAGAAGTTGTTACCAATTATCATTTTTGATATCTCTTCTAGATAGATGGTGGACTCAATGACAGTTGCACCGCCATATGGTTGTTGTAGGAACAGGGGTTTATGAATGGCCTATATAGTATTTGTGATTGCACTTATTGTTTCTACTGTTTATAAATACATAACAGCATATGGAGTTATTTCTTTTGAAGGGATCATTACATGATATGAAATGGAAGTATTTTTTTAAGGGATCATAACATGATATGAAATGGAAGTGTTTTTTCAAAGGATTGCTTGTGGGATAGGATGGTTATTACAAAGATTTATTTTAAGAGGTTGAAAATGTAATTGATATTGCTGTTCAAAGAATGTAGGTCTGAAAAAGATCAGCTTTTAACTGATGGCGGGTTCAATGGGTATTTCAGGTTAAAAATGTCACTGGTATTGCTAGAAAGAAATAACGAAAAATATGAAATAAAGAATACATGGTTGTCTGAAAAATAAATTAGGTAAAATTTTAACTAATGATGGGTTCAACAAAATAGTTTCTTATTTTTTTTTTTAATTATAAAATTTTTGATATTTATTATAAAATCATTATAATAAAAATAATAGGAGTAGTCTACCCAGGCGGTAGAATGGCCCGGTTTCTATCGCCGCCAGGGAAAACTTCTGGCTCCGGCCACCGGCCATTCCTCCGGCCCTCCGCCACCCTTTGCGAGCTCCGCCCAGCTCCGCCACCTTCCGCATTAATGGCGATGAGTGACAGATATCTGACAGACATTCCGATTTCCATCGCGTCTTGCAGCCGGGGAATTAATTCACCATGCAATTTGAATTAGGAAATAACCCGCGGGCTGCTCCCTCACCAATTCGACCCTGCAGCTCACCAGGTAACCTGAACATTTTGGAAAACTTCCGCGCCTGCAGCTCACCGGATCAAGGCGCAAAGTTCACTCCCGGGCAAAGTTCCCTCTCTGGAATAAACCAAGCAGGAAACAGTATGTGAATATCTTCCACATGATGGCTTATTACCATCACATGTTAACTATAGTTCTCCTGATGGCCTTTGTTTTTGTGAGAATTCACTAAACGTTATCAACCCTTTCAGCTTATTCTTATTCCTCTTCCTTTGTTCTGGCTGTCTAATTTAACAAAGATGGATTAGTGTAATGAACCAGCTGACCCTGTCCATCTTTTATTCTCGATAGAACAACCCTTTCAGCTTATTCTGATTCTTTTTCCTTCGCAGTGGCTGTCCAAATTTATGGCCGATGGAATAAAGTAATGAATCCAACTCGTCCAACACAGTTTTAGTTCTCATTAGAAAAACAAAGTTACTTTACCCCTCATGAAAATTTTCGATGGATTATAGTGATGAATGCAACTCATCCTATCAATTCTCTCCATAACGCTCTAGTTAATACATTAACAGTTTCCGAAGGTATTATCCCTGATGTAAAAGGTTGGATTATGTTATTTTCGAGTATATGAAACCATGAGAATATTTGTTGCCTTGAAGCATTGTTTTGGAATTTTAACAACTCACTCCTAATTGCAGTTGGAGAAAGGGGCTTCATCAGGAACTAATTCAACCATGACTGATCAATATCTTGAGATACCACCTCCACATCCAAAGCAAAAGCCAGGACATCCTTACCCCAAAAAGTTGGGAAGGAGAGATGTGTTGAATTTGCCAAAGGGGTTCATGCTGTCATGAATGCCTGCAGAGTGAAAAACGTCCGTGTTAATGGTGACCATTCAATGCTTTATTTTATCCATTTAATGGAAAACGCTGCTGGCTAAAGCAGATTTGAAAGGTTATTCCCATTTTCTTCACCTTGTCCTGGAACAGAATCACGATGGGGTGATTTATTAGCCTGTCACTGCTGCCATTCACATTCCGCCCTTTTAACAGGTGTCGGAAGAACAGACCAATAGCAATTGGTCTTCTTGAACCGAGGGTTGCATCCGTGATTCTTAGAAACAGAGTTGGGGGCCATAACCCATCCGGGCAAAGTGCATTTTCTCTGAGTGGACAGAACTGCAAAAATCTGAGGTGAACAACAGTAATTGAAACATTGTATTCCTTGGATAGAAGGTTTGTAAGTTTATCTGAAGGGCTTTTTTGCTTAGATTACATCAATTTGTTTTAGCAGGGTTTCATTGGAGTATGGCCACTTTGTTTAAGATAGTACAAGTATCCAGATCATAGAATTGAAGTTGTTTGAATGACCATGGATAATTTTTAGTTCAGTTTGTTAGACAGTTTTTGCCCCATAAACCTGTTCACTGGCAATATAGTCTTAGCAATTTAATAAGAGCTCTTGTCAGATTCTGTTTGGGGCCAATACATTACCAAATAGCACATGCAAAAGCCTCACAATTTCATATAAATTTACCCTGCAATTTGTAACAAGAACATGACTTCCTGAACCTTGCAAGCGAAGTAGGTAAGAGATCTCATCTTCTAATGTAACAGAACACGATAATTAATGATTGTACAGGTTACATAGTGTTGAATTATAAGTAGTACATGTGACAGTGACAACACAAAGGTACCGTATTCAACTATTTCCTAAAAGAAAATTGCTTTAACTTCATATACGAAGATCCTCATGTTTTTCATAAACATTTGTCACCACCATAGATCTGTCCGAGCCTTATATCTATTAAGTACCTGTGAATTAGAATTCGTAGTGTCATGAAATCCCCCATTTGTAAAATCTAATTAAAAATACATTTCTATGGTCTACCTACAGAATTTATGCACTCATCTCAACTCATTGTCACATGAAATCCCCCATCTGTAAAATCTAAATAAAAATACATTTGCAAAGTTTGTACATTGGACTCTTCCAACAAGTTGTTTCCATTATCTCATATGATGGAGAGCTTAATTTCCATTCAACTGGTTGCATTTGCTTATATTCTTGCCACCATTTTTTGAAACTGCTTCCTTCTCAGAAAACATTTGAAGAAATGGTGCACTCATTAATCATCTTTGTCACACATTTTTCAAAGTTTTCCAGACTTTCTTTCTCTTGGTGTAGGCCTTGTTTGATATCTTTCAAAGCCTCTTATCCAGACATAGACTGCTTTCTTGAAAAATTTGTATCCAGTAAAGTAGTGGACTGATTGTAGAGATTAGCAATGTCAATAATAGCAGGGGAAACACCCAAAAGTCCAAACGTTTTATCCCACACTCGGAGAGCAACGGTCCAGTCGTTTGCTCACCTGCAAATTTTTGCTGGTTCACAATCATATCTGTAATATGAAAACTTAGTACTGGTATCTCGATTGTCCTCTCCACCAATTCTATGAATCTGATTAGTATCGTTTCTGGGAACGTTTGTAGTTGTTGCACAAAACAAAACACTTCGTGCTTCTGTTAAATGGAAAACAAACCCATGATATCACAAATTCTCAGGCTGGTGAAACATGAGAATTATTAGACTATTTATATGGGAAGAAGAATTACCTTTCGGAATATATTTCCCCTAATGTGCCCCTTCGAAGAAACTAGTAGTAATATATATTTCTGGAATCTGAACCCTAAAGCCGTGGATATTGTTGGTCATAATGACCCACAATACAAAAAGACTCTCTTGGATGTGCAAGAAAAAAGCCAGGTCTATTTTCTTAAAGTGTGCTCCATGAAAATATAAAAGCAGAGTTTAAATTATTTTGCAAGTCTGAAAAAAAAAATCATTTGTAAAATTACTCTGTCATTTGTAAAAAGATGATAGGCATACTAGTTAGCCTGTGCTTTCCTTGATGGCTCTACATGTTGACTTAGTCGTTCAGGTACCTTGAACAATATAATGGCCAAATATCAATGGCATGCATATTTTATATTGCAAAACTTGCTAAGAAAATAAGCCAAAAAGAAAAAAAGAGCCATGTTTGCCATTATACTCTGTTTTTAGGCTTTTATGCAATAAACTGTGAACAAGTATGGAGTGAATTTGAAAACAAAAACCAACCAAATCAGAAAGCTCAAAAAGCAAAAAATATCGAATTTTAAAACTCAATTAATTTTTGAAGAAAATTCCCAACTCACCAAATCACAAATGTAGAATGCAAAATACCTCAAAAACAAAACAAAAAAAATATAGCGAGGGACAAAAATTTACTACCTCATTCACAGAATCCAAGGAAAAGATGCCATGTATTCTCTTACCAGGGAGTAAAATTATCAATGAAACCAGCCAAACAGATTCACAAAATTAAAATGCAAATGTTATCTATGTAGTCCTTCATTGGGGAATAAGATTATGAACAAATTATAGACAATCATAAAAGAAAATGCCAAGAATAGCATATCCTTGCCTCTGTTTTTACTACAATAAAATTATGAATAGAAACTGACTCCCATTTGAGCCTCTTATCCAGATATAGACTGCTCTCTTGGTTTGCAATCATATCTGTAATATGAAAACTTAGTAGTGGTATCTCGATTGTTAAGGTACCAATGCAGAGCCAGAGAATGTCTTCAGCGTAATGGCCTGGGATAAGAAGGCCGAGCTGGGTTATCCTGGAGAAGCTTTTGTAACATCCAAGGCCAATGAATCCCTAGTACAGGCAAGAAACTGATGAATCACAATTGTTTCTTTCAAATTCTAACAATTTCAAATCCCATTGTGGCCGTTGGAAAGGTGATTGTATCATGAGGACACCATTACTCCCCCCTAGTTCAATCAAGAAATAATCAATGCCCCAAGTGTTGATTGGTAGATACTCCTCCCTCAACTTAATTCCCAGCTTTTGGACTCAATTAAAAGTTTCTTTAGAAGTGATAACTTTCACTTGCTCTCAAACAATTCAGACCTAATACCAGAAGTCTTTAATCTTTCTACTTTGTCTGTTGTCCTGGTTTTCTTTATGCATTACTAATTGAAAAGGAAGACATTAAAATTGAAAAGGAAGGCACCTGGCCTCATTCCTTTTGACATGTCATTAGAATGGGGCAGACCACAGAAAGAATGGAGCTCGGTGGATGGCTCAATATTGTCAACCACACCAGTGAAGCAAGGCCCTGCTAGAGTTTCTTTGACTTAGATGCCAAAATCTAGTCTGCCAAAGTCACCTAGGAACTGCACCAGACCTCATCTTATAAGAAGTCAATACATACAATCCACTTCGAGGGTAGAAACTCCCTTTACAATAAATACAATACAAGACAAGATATGATGGCCCTGAGACTAGCCATCCTTGCTATATATATTGGAGACAAAGGATAGAGTAATAGCACTCCACCAATCTAGGGTAGACTCTGCAGCTATCTTTGGGTGATAAATGATAAATGTTTATGAAAGACATGAGGATCTGTGTATATGTCAGAATTACTGAGGTTCAAGAATCTTTCTTTTATGTGATAGCTAAACATAGCTCATTTATGTTGTCACCTGTACTGCTTACAATTCTACATTATGCAACTTGTACAATCATCTACTATACTGTTCAGAAATGGAATTTCTATTAAATTAAAGGATGAGATTTCTTACCTACTTCCCGGGCATGATCTAGGAAGTCAAGTTCATGTTACAAATTGCAGCGCCAATTTAGATGAAATCGTGAGGCTTTTGCATGTTAGGTTTGGTAATATATTGCCCCCAAACAAAATCTGGCAAGAGCTCTCATTAAATTGCTATCAGTATATGCATAAACTTGCTTCAAGGACAATCATAGAAGAAAATCTGACAAGAGCTTTCATTAAATTGCTAATACCATATACATAAACTTGCTTCAAGGACAATCAGAGAAGGAATTCCTAGAATTTTGTAGCAATAATGTTTACAACATTGAGCCAGACATTAGATCTGGGCATCTGCAAACTGTCCATTAACCTCCATCCAGGAATCCAGATTCCCTAAATGATTTCAAACAAAATGAAGATCAATTTGACTAAAACATTCTAAAAAAAGATTGTTTTTCATGTATTACTTAATACATCACTATTATTCTGCTCTGTGTATAGCATCTAGGGCTCAAGCCTAAGAAGCCCAGTTGGGCACCCTTACTGGTTTCTTCATAAAATTGAAAAAAAAAATTTATCCAACATATTGAAACTTTCCTAATAAACAAAAAAATTTATATTAGCCTACGGCAACCTTAAAGATCTCAATCAACAAAAGGTCATATGAAGCAAATAATATTCAAGGAGCCCAGAAACAAAGGAGCTTTTTCTCTTAATCCTCAGCAGCAAGAATTTTGTCTTGGGTGGTTCCACTCCATCCCCATCTCCATATACGTCCATAATATTAACTCTGTTGAGAGTGATCCGGATTTAAATAGGAACGCAATAGATTACAGAGATAACCATAAATACATAGATGCGATAACCATAAATAAAGAGATGCAACGGAAATAACACTTCATTTCATTAATGGAAAATACCGAAATATGCTTACAACCAGAATTGGAAATAAACCAGCTAGGACGATGGTAGCTTATCTCTGAGAAGAGATGTGCGGCTACATGTCTCTGAACTGTTCCCCACCTGTGTTACAATGAGGCTCAAAGGCCTATTTATAATTGAGAAACAATGGAAAACCCTTCACATTCCAAAACCGACCCTAGAAGATGAAACGCCAAATTGTGGGCCCCGTTTTTGGGTAAGTTGGTACCTCAACTTCCCGGGGTCGCGAATTGGTCGTCTTATCTCCGTTTGACACGCATGATAGCCTGTTGGAAAGATCTCTCCGAGAACAACGACGAAAAAGACGATTTTTAGTCACGAAAAATCGCTGGCGGTAGATTTCCCAAAAAACGTCGTTTAGGGCCTCAAAATGGCTCCGGAAGTTCAGGACCCGAAAAACTGCTAAAAATAGTAAACTGTGCTACAATTAAGGAAACTGAAAATGCTGAAAGAGACAATTGTGGGGGTCCAAATGGGATAGGTGGAACATCCACGTGGATCAGAGAGACAATTGAGACTTATAGGAATCCGAATTCAGCATTTTCTTGCTCACATTAGTGTAAATCTCCTTGACCACAATTTGGAATGCAGACAATACATTTGTATTATCCAGAGCCGAGGTCTCAATGAAGAACAACTCCTCTGATTTGGCAAGCTTCTTCCCATCTTCCACAGGAACTTCCCTTATATGAGCTAAATCAGACTTATTCCCCACAAGCATTTTCACGACATTGCCATCAACATGCACTGCAACATCAAAATTTCACACGAGTTTGAAAATAGCTTGCAACATCACATAGATGACAACCGAAAGCCAAAGCCAATTTCAAAAATGCTCTATAAGGCATTACAACAATAATTGTTGCAATGCAAAAGTCAAAGCCAAAGCCAATTTCAAAGATGCTCTACAAGGCATTACACAGAAACTGCTTGCAATGTTAGTATTAGAACTAAGGAAGATGCTATCACATCAAACCCAAAGATGATCCACAAGGCATGACACCCAGACATCAATGATCCACAAGGCACAACACAAAACTGCCCATAATATTGGTAGGAGAGTAGTGGAGTGCTATTACTTCAACCCAAAGATAGCTTCAGAGTCTACCCTATCCCCCAATTGTAATAGAAAAGTTGTTCCAAATGTTGTTGATGAAGTTCAACCTTTAACAAGTGTAGTGTGAAGGAACCGTTCATGTAGATTGGCTAAATAAATTTCTTGTGATGTTATATGACAAATGGAATTTTTGTCACACAGAAGGCATATACATGAATCATGTTTTGCTTAGACAATGCTCTGTTAGTCTAGGGTTATGTGGTTTTTGGTGTATGGACAGTTGGTAAGGATAAATATTTTTAGAGTTTGCATATGGCATCCAAAAACCAGAGAAGCCTAATTCAGTATCATTTATTTTAAAACTCATAGATGTATTTGGGTCCTATAATGAGCATTTCATCTATATAAAGTGGTGATTGCTAAATGTGTTTTTTGCAAAACAGTTGCTAGTATTGAAAGTGTTGCAGTGTAAATGAACACAAATTATCTGTTTTTTTTTAATTATATATGATTGAAAAACATGTTGAGTATTAGGAAATAGATAATTGTCTACTTGTTTAACATGAATTTATTGTTATCTTATTTTTCAGGTTTTTGAAGTGTAAAAAATGGTGCAAAAGTGGCGTTTATGCATTGAAGTGCCCTGCTTTCCAAAACCAGGTCGAGCAGTTATTAAATTCGTCCTTTACAATAGGGCACACTAGTGAAGCAGCTGCCAGTTTTCCACCAATTCATGCAGGGGCCAGGCTTTTACTTGTATAGATATTCTTTGGCAGACAAGAATCAAAATAATTGTAAATATCTCTGTTATTCGACAGGATTTTGTTTTGTACAGTATTTAATCAGTCATAAAGGAGATGGACGACATAGAAATTTGGGGTGTCCAACTCACCTCTGTAATTTACCCTTCTAGGA
>APFE031060725.1:2968-57071 GCA_000404065.3 Pinus taeda | reverse complement strand
TAAAAATAAATAAATAAACTTTTCATAAATATCATTGCACTTTTAAATCCATACCATACACGACATTTAAACCCATACATACCATTCTTCTTTGAAATTTCACCAACTTGCTTATAAAATCAATTGCAAAATTAACTTATATCTTTCCTACTTCACAGCAACCAACCGAAGGGGAGACCTACCAACGGTGATAATCAAGAAATCTCGCCCGCTTGAGATTGGGCGTTTAACGTCCCAAAGAAGCTTAAAAAGCTGCTTAGCGAACACGACGTGCTGCCAGCAGAGAAGACAAATGCAGAATTTACGCAACAACCACTCTTCCAACTAACGGGAACAAATGTCCAATGGAATAACAAAAAGTCCCAAGTTTTCGTAATCTCTGCTACAAGAGAGTCAATGCCTGTCAAAATCCAGAGCTCTGAAACACGCCATTTTTAGGTCGGCTGTCCTCAGTGCAGTATCGCACACTCTCAACGCCTAAAACCCAACGTTTCTGACAAAGCATAGAAAGTAGGAAACCCGTTTCCACTGGGCTTTTTCTGGGGTTGTTGGCTGCCTCCTGCAACGCCTGTAGAAACCCTTTTCCCACTGGAGCTTTTGCTGGGTTGTTGGATGGTCCCTGCATACTTAAAAGTCTTGACTTAAAAGCAATATGGATCCTTCGATTGAGGGTAAGTCGCCAGACTTGAGTTGTGGTCATCCAGTTTTGCTCTTTAACTGAGGCTTGGACTCAAATTGCCCTCTATATTTTCCCAATTTTTATTTTCGCACTCCTGCGGATGAATTGCGTATGCGTTACAAGTTAACCGCAACAACGATCAACAACTACCAATGCTGTATGGGGGTAGTTCTAGAGTAGCATATCTACGTCCGCCATTCCAAAACCCCAGTGGATTCAGCCATTCGATTAACAGAGCGGGGGGGTTAGAAGCCAACACTTGTCGAAGATCTGTTGGCCAAATCAAATGACTCTGAGAGCGCCGCTTGTCACAAATCCGTTGGCCAGATCCGGAGCCAAAGAGGTCGCCACTTGCCACAGATCTGATAACCAGATCCGACGCCTCACAGGCTGCCACTTGTCGTAGATCGGGCGCACATCTGGTCGCCCATCCGATCGCCAGATCTTGGCTGTTGAAGGTGTGCCATGTGGTGCCCATCCGATGGCCAGATCTGGGCCGTTGAAGGCGTCACACGTGGCGCCATCTGATGGCCAGATCTGGGCTGTTGAAGGGGTGACATGTGGCGCTCATCCGATGGCCAGAACTAGGCCGCTGAAGGGATGACACATGGCGCCCATCCGATGGCCAGATCTGGCCGCTGAACGGATGACACGTGGCGCCCATCCGATGGAGAGATCTGGACCATTGAAGGCTGACACGTGGTGCCCATCCGATGGAGAGATCTGGACCGTTGAAGGCTGACACGTGGCGCCCATCCGATGCAGAGATCTGGACCGTTGAAAGCTGACACGTGGCGCCCATCTGATGGCCAGATCTGGGCCGTTGAAGGTTTGACACATGGCGCCCATCTGATGGCCAGATCTGGGCCGCTGAAGGGATAACACGTGGCGACCATCCGATCACCAGATCTTGGCCGTTGAAGGTGTGCCACATGGTGCCCATCCGATGGCCAGATCTGGGCCGTTCAAGGCGTGACACGTGGCGCCATCTGATGGCCAGATCTGGGCCATTGAAGCGATGACACGTGGCCGCTGAAGGGATGACACGTGGCGACCATCCGATCTCCAGATCTTGGCCATTGAAGGTGTGCCACGTGGCGACCATCCGATCTCCAGATCTTGGCCATTGAAGGTGTGCCACGTGGTGCCCATCTGATGGCCAGATCTGGGCCGTTGAAGCCGTGACACGTGGCGCCATCTGATGGCCAGATCTGGGCGGTTGCAGGCGTGACATGTGGCGCCCACCCGATGGCCAGATCTGGGCGGTTGCAGGCGTGACATGTGGCGCCCACCCGATGGCCAGATCTGGACCGCTCAAGAGATGACACATGGCGCCCACCCGATGGCCAGATCTGGGCGGTTGCAGGCGTGACATGTGGCGCCCACCCGATGGCCAGATCTGGACCGCTCAAGAGATGACACATGGCGCCCATCCGATGGCGAGATCTGGGCCGTTGTAGGTGTGACATGTGGCGCCCATCCGATGGCCAGATCTGGGCGGTTGCAGGCGTGACATGTGGCGCCCATCCGATGGCCAGATCTGGGTGGTTGCAAGCGTGACATGTGGCGCCCATCCGATGGCCAGATCTGACTCGCTGAAGAGATGACACGTGGCGCCCATCCGATGGCCCAGATCTGGGCGGTTGCAGGCGTGACACGTGGCGCCCATCCGATGGCCCATATCTGGGCGGTTGCAGGCGTGACATGTGGCGCCCACCCGATGGCCAGATCTGGGCGGTTGCAGGCGTGACATGGGGCGCCCACCCGATGGCCAGATCTGGGCGGTTGCAGGCGTGACATGTGGCGCCCACCCGATGGCCAGATCTGGGCGGTTGCAGGCGTGACACATGGCGCCCATCTGATGGCGAGATCTGGGCCGTTGTAGGTGTGACATGTGGCGCCCATCCGATGGCCAGATCTGGGCGGTTGCAGGCGTGACATGTGGCGCCCATCCGATGGCCAGATCTGGGCGGTTGCAGGTGTGACATGTGGCGCCCATTCGATGGCCAGATCTGAACCGCTGAAGAGATGACACGTGGCGCCCATCCGATGGCGAGATCTGGGCCGTTGTAGGTGTGAGACGTGGTGCCCATCCAGTGGCCAGATCTGGGCCACTGAAGACGCAACACGTCGCGACCATCCAGTGGCCAGATCTGGGCCACTGAAGACGCAACACGTGGCGACCATCCGATGGGGAGATCTGGGCCGTTGAGGGATGACACGTGACGACCATCCGATGGCCAGATCTGTACCGTTGAAGGGATGACACGTGGCAGGCATATGACGGTCAGATCTCAACCTTCCATATTGCGCCACGTAGCAGTCAAATCTGGGCCGTTTAAATCTCGCACGTAGCAGTCGCTAGAAGTTTGTCTGTTTGAAGTCAAATATTGATCTTTAGTGTGTCGATGGATAGATGTGGGATATATACGAAGGCTGAAATACGGCTATTCTTCCCTGCCACTCGAGGAGGTCCGGCAGCGCCAGTCACGGCCTTGAGCTTACAGCTATTCTTCCCTGCCACTCGAGGAGGTCCGGCAGCGCCAGTCACGACCTTGAGCTTTGAAGGAATTATTATGTGAGAAAGAAGCGAGCAATACCCTTCCCCAACCTCTTCTTTTACGGAATGGTTTAATCTCTGCAACAGGCCCGGCTTTGGCAATTCTGGATACCCTATATCCCTCTTGGCAAGCCATTACAGGTTTACGGTTCGGTTCCGAAATAAGGAGTTGTTGCACTGTGATGTCTGTATCTTCATCATCTTTGTTCATTGTAATCGATTTGTGGAAGGATAACTTTTGTCTTTAAATGCTTAGCTTTGCCACTACAAAATCATATATGTAGTAGTATTTAACAATTAATAGCCCATTTCACGTCAAGGCCTTCATGTATAATCATCCATCTGAATGGTTTCAGGTTTTTGCTATACATGTTTCTTTTGTTCTATTTTGTTTGCCATATGGCTTTTTCTTTTTCATTGTTATTCAAAATTAAAATGCTACTTACTATGAAATTTATTTCTAAGAGATTGACATTCCATTGAAATTAAATTCCTCAATGCGGCTATCAAGTAGATAGTGGGATTTCAAATAATTGAAGATTTTAGATAATTTCACCTTGAAAGCTAGAACGCATGTATCCCATGAATTGAATTCGCTCACTGTTTTTACATTTCGTTGACGGCCAAGATCTTTACAGATCCGACGGTCCAAATCGTTTGAGATCTGGCGGTGGAGATTGGTCCATATCTCACGGTGTAAATTGTCCAGGATCCAACGGTCCCGATCTGCCCAGATCAGATGGGATGGCACAGATCGCCTTTGATCCAACGGCCCGTATCATACAATATCCAATGGCCCGGATCGTTTGAAATATGACGGTTTAGATCGGCCCAGATCTGACGGCGCAAATCGTCCAAGATCTAACGGCCCAGATCTGTCCAGATCTTACGGTCTAGATCGTCTGATATTGGACGGCCTATATCGTTACAAATTCTACAGCCCAGATCTTTCAATATCGAACGGTCCAGATTGTGCGAGATCTAACGACCCAGATTGTTCAATATCTGACGGTCTAGATCATTGTAGATCCAACGGCTCAGATCTGCGCAGATCCGATGGTCCATATCGTCTGAGATGCCACCGTTCGATGTGTAACAAGTGGGACCAACAATGACCAAAAAGAAAGATAAATTAAATTAAGGAGACATGCCACAATAAGAATTTTACTCACCTTCTAGTGGAGGAAGATCCGACCAATGGTTCATGAATTTTTATGCTTTTTTCTAACAGGTTCTTGATTTTTTATGCCATTTTTTCTAATGCATGCTTATTTTACTCACCTTCTAGTGGAGGATCCGACCAATGGTTCATGAATTTTTATGCTGTTTTCTAATAGGTTCTTGATTTTTTATCTTGCTTCCATGGTGGGGATGCCTCTAATTTAATTAGAAAAGTTTTTTTCATAGTATGGATCTCTATATAGATTATAGATTATCGATATATACATGCATAATAGCCCACAAATCAGAGTCATCTACTAGAACGATATCAATTTATGAATATGGATTTCTTTGGCTCCCATTCATAAAGCTGACCGTCTTCCAATAAGTTATCCTATGTTGCCACATCTTCGCATGATTCATATGACTCGTGGTCCATCCATATTTTTTTTGAAAACTATGTAGAGCTTCCCAAATTTTCTTGGAACTTTGGAATAGATAATTTGATGGATGTTCCAATGGACACGCCTTTGGTTTTGTAGTCACCTTCCGTAGTCCACTAATTACCAACCAACAACATCTCTGCATGATTCCTATGGCTTGTGGTCCATCCATTTTTTTTTTTAAATCTATGCAGAGCTTCCCAAATTTTCTTGGAACTTTGGAATAGATAATTTGATGAATGTTCCAATGGACACACCTTTGGTTTTGCAATCACCTTCCGTAGTCCACTACATTACCAACCATAAGTGACATATTGTTGAGCCTAACCTCACTATTGTTAAGTAGAGTCCTTTGGCCATAAATGCAGTAAATATATGTGCTATGGACATGCTTATATGTACTATTGACATGCCCTTTGGACAATAAATTTTCCTCTAATGATGCTCCTAGTCCAAGTGGAACTGAGTCCAAATGGGGTAACTGGCTTTGTAATTGATTCTTTTAAATCACCATCCCAATTGTTAATTACACCTAACTTCTTATTTAACTCACCTTACCCCAATTCAACTAATGCCATCCTTTGGTAGTGTAATTGATTCTTTAATTCAACTAATGCCATCCTTTGGTAGTGTAATTGATTCTTTTAAGTCACTCTCTCAGTGGTGAATTACACCTTATTGCATATACAACTCTCCTTAGAATTCAACTAATACCATCCTTTGGTGGTGTAATTGGTTCTTTTAAATCGCTCTCTTAGTTGTCAATTACACCTTACTGCATACTTAACTTACCTTACTCCAATTCAACTAATGCTATCCTTGAGAGTGACCTTTATGTATCCTCTATCTCATCATTCTTAGCATTCCTTTACCTAGTGGACGTAGTCATTTCTGAAACAACATGATTGTGTTGTTTTGTAAGTCGCAATGATAGTGGGCCACTAGATAAAAAAAAATCCACAAATTCCGCACTTATAAAGCATGTAATTCATGTAAGATAGTTCATAATGAAACAAATTAATATAATAAGTTCACAAATAGATTGACAATTGCTAGCATCATAATCTTCACTTGCATATAGATCTCAAACAACTACTCCATTAGGTTCATCTGTTGATTAATTGGATTAGGCTCATCTATTGACTAATTTGATTAATCTTAGTGAGACACCTTTTAGTCTTCTTCACTTGCATAAAGATCTCAAACAACTACTCCATTAGGTTCATTTGTTGACTAATTGGATTAGGTTCATCTATTGGCTAATTGGATTAATCTTAGTGAGACACCTTTGAGCCAGGTTGTGATCCAGGTGTTGACACTTTGATTGTAGGTAGGTACGAGATCTTTCAATGTGTGGGGTTCTCCTTTAGTGATCACTGAGAATGTGGAGACTGTTGATCTAGTGGCTAGTGGAATTCCTTAGTGTCGACTTGTGGATTTAGCTAGGCTTCAACAACTTGTACTCGCAATGGCTTTATCAATCATTTAGCTAAGTGCAAGAACTAGTAGTTCACCTTTTTATGTTTTGTCTTCTCAGCAATAACAATTCCACTTTTGTGTTTTATCTTCTCACCAATAACAATTCCACTTTTGTGTTTTATCTTCTCACCAATAACAATTCCACTTTTGTTGTATCCTCTTCAATTTATTAGTTCGATTGCTTGTCAATTTGCTTGGATTTGCCAATGTGTGACTTACTTATTCTAGATGGATTTGACTTCTTTCTCTAATTATTCTGGGCTTTAATAGCCATTACCTTACTATCAATATCTTTCAATGCCCATAATTCAAACAAGTTTACCTCTCATTGGAGATACATTTAGAGTACACCTAGGTATTCCAGTATGACATACTTTCACGTTCAAGAACTTTTGTGATTTTTCGTCAAGATCGCTGAAATTCATGGAAAGTAATTAACAATTTAACACTAGGCTCATAATGTTCAATATTTCATTTAAACATAATGTAAAATACAAACATTTTGTAAAAATTATTCATTAGACAATGGAAAAAATTGTCAACATAACACAAGCAAATATGGATGATTTTATATTTTTATTATGCATTACCTAACACAAAAACACAAAAGCAAACACAAAAGCAAGCATGGATGATATTTTATCTTTTTATTATGTGTTCTATCCATTATATACACTCACCTTGATTTGCAATCCCTTCCTTGCATTGAAACAATTATTTTAAAGCAAATATGGATGATTTTATATTTTTATTATGCACTGCCTAACACAAAAGCAAACATGGATGATATTTAATCTTTTTATTATGTGTTATATAGACACTTAAGTTTAAAATCCCTTCCTTGCATTGAAGGAATTATCTTTAAATCAAGTTTTCCAATTTCTATAAGCATCTATCATGTCTATCTTCACAAACCAAATTTTTGCTTGATAAAAATTACTCATAAAAATAACTAATAACCCATAACAATAGCACAATTCAGCTCTCAACATTCTAAAACTTAGATATATGTTTTGTTTCTATGAAAAAAGAAGCCCCTTCATTTGTGGGTTGGGTTATGAATAATCTCCAATGAAATGAAAATCAATATCAATGTAAGTTGTTGAAGCATGAATTCATAATCATACAATTTAGCTTTGCTTTTCCATGTATTTAAAAGAATTTCATAGAGAAATTTTGTTAAACCCTGTCAATAAGTAATCAACATTATCAATTTGTCTATTATGTGTCTAAACCTCTAAGAACACATGTCTAAACCTCTAAGAACATCCACTATGTCTCTAGACTTCTAATACCTCTAATAGCATCCACTAGACTTGGACTAACATTATTTCGACATAGTCTCAAGACAATAACATTATTTCGACATAGTCTCAAGACAATAACATTATTTCAACATTATTTCCACTAGACTCACCTCTAAGAACAAGACAATAACATTATTTCGACATAGTCTCAAGACAATAACATTATTTCAACATTATTTCCACTAGACTCACCTCTAAGAACATCCGCTATGTGTCTAGACTTCTAATACCTCTAATAGTGGATATAGCATCCACTAGACTCAGGATTAACATTTTTTTCGACACACACTCAAGACAATAACATTATTTCAACATTATTTCCACTAGACCCACGACTAACATTATTTCGACATAGACTCAAGACAATAACATTATTTCAACATTATTTCCAAATTGACATTATTTCTGCCTCAGTCACACTCCAAGAAACAAAGTTGTGTGCTCACGACTAACATTATTTCGACATAGACTCAAGACAATAACATTATTTCAACATTATTTCCAAATTGACATTATTTCTGCCTCAGTCACACTCCAAGAAACAAAGTTGTGTGCTATAGAGCACACTCCAAGAAACAACGTTGTGTCCTATAGAGCACACTCCCAGAAACAAAGTTGTGTGCTAGGCGTAACAAGTGGAGAAGATGAAACAATGGGTAGTAAATCAGGCACATTCTAACAAACAATGACCCACATTTCGTTTGAAAGTTTTGCCAATTTACAATAAGCTATATGCTCTCCATGTTATCAAAGCAACTAGAATTCATGCATTCAGAGATAGTTACAGATTCATGTATTCAGAGATAGTTTCAGAGAGAGATAGTTACAGATTCATGCATTCAGAGATCAAAGCAACTAGAATTCATGCATTCAGAGATAGTTACAGATTCATGCATTCAGAGATCAAAACAACTAGAATTCATGCATTCAGAAATCAAAGCAATTAGAATTCATGCATTCAGAGATAGTTACAGATTCATGCATTCAGAGATCAAAACAACTAGAATTCATGCATTCAGAGATAGTTACAGATTCATGCATTCAGAGATCAAAGCAACTAGAATTCATGCATTCAGAGATAGTTGAAAGCGCTATAAGCATGCAAGTCTTGTAAATTGCAACTAGCAATGGTATAAACGAAGCCTAAGCAACTAGAATTCATGCATTCAGAGATAGTTACATATTTCATGCATTCAGAGATAGTTACAGATTTCATGCATTCAGAAAATCCTAAGCAACTAGGATTCATGCATTCAGAGATTTCATGCATTCAGAAAATCCTAAGCAACTAGGATTCATGCATTCAAAAAATCCTAAGCAACTAGGATTCATGCATTCAGAGATACGATTCATGCATTCAGAGAATCCTAAGCAACTAGAATTCATGCATTTAGAGATAGTTACAGATTTCATGCATTCAGAGATCGTTGAAAGCGCTATAAGCATGAAAGTCTTGTAAATTGCAACTACCAATGGTATAAACTTTCATGCATTCAGAGATAGTTACAGATTTCATGCATTCAGAGATAGTTGAAAACGCTATACACATGCAAGTCTTGGAAATTGCAACTACCAATGGTATAAACGAAGCCTTTCAGGCAGAAATAAAAAATATGAGCACTATTCCATCAATGGCTTTCGGTAAATCTCTGTATCAATGGGTAAATATTTGTATCAATGGGTTTTTATTGCAAGTGTTTTTTGTTTTTTCTCGTTTATTATAGAATTCCATCAAAAGCAAAAGGCTGCGGCAATGGAAATATATGAACAATAAATATCTGTATCAATATGTTTTTTTAACAAAAGTCCATAAAAACAAAACACAAAGGCTGCGGCAATGGAAAATGGAAAAATATGAGCAATAAATATCTGTATCAATATGTTTTTTAACAGAAGTCCATAAAAACAAAAAACAAAACACAAATGCCGCGGAAATGGAAAAATATGAGCAGTAGATATATGTATCAATGTTTAAACAATAGCCATCAACTGCAAGATTCTTTCTTTCCATAGATATCTGTATCAATGTTTAAACAATAATAGCCATCAACTGAAAGATTCTTGCTTTCAGTGGATATCCGCCATCAACTGAAAGATTCTTGCTTTCAGTAGATATCCGCCATTAACTGAAAGATTCTTGCTTTCCATAGATATCCGTATCAATGTTTAAACAATAGTTATCAACCTTTCCACAGATATCTGTATCACTGTTTAAACAATAGGCATTTTTTCTCAATTGAATTACTTGAATCTGAGCTCCAATAGTATTCAACCCAAAAATGCTGTCTGAGCTATTAAATATAATATTCCCGAGTCTGACAAAGTTTCGGCAAACCAGATTTGTCTGAATGCACATGAACATATGAAAATATTCGTGGTACAAAGAAAGGTTAGAAATATGTAAATATTTAAACAATAGCCACCAACTGAAAGATCCTTGCTTTCCATAGATATCCGTATCAATGTTTAAACAATAGTTATCAACCTTTCCATAGATATCCGTATCACTGTTTAAACAATTTGCATTTTTTCTCAATTGAATTACTTGAATCTGAGCTCCAATAGTATTCAACCCAAAAATGCTGACCAAGTTAATAAATATAATATTCCCAAGTCTGACAAAGTTTCGGCATAAACCAGATTTGTCTGAATGCACATGAACATATGAAAATACTCGTGGTACAAAGAAAGGTTAGGTTTCAAATATAGAAACTGATAAACCCTCGAAAAGAATATTCATGAATTGCACTCCAATGACAGACTTTCAATTTTTACATGACTTAGAAAAATATAGTGACCAGGATTGCACAGTTGCTTAATCTCATCTATAGTACTGAACAATATCTGGTGAAAATTACATTCCTGGTAGAATGCCTCGAAAACAAGTGAAGCATTTCACTCACAATACTCTACCATTATTCATGGTATTCTTGTAAATAAAGAGTCAGTAGACACTTGTTCTTATGTTCCCATTGAACTACCTTGACGGTGGTTCCGAACCTTGGATTTGATCCGACAGTTCCATTATCTGGGGGAGGTCCAACACCCCATTTCTCAATTGAATTACTTGAATCTGAGCTCCAATAGTATTCAACCCAAAAATGCTGACTGGGTTAATAAATATAATATTCCCGAGTCTGACAAAGTTTCGGCACCAGAACTTGTCTGAATGCCCATGAACATATGAAAATACTCATCGTACAAAGAAAATGGAAACTGAGGAACCCTAGGAAAGAATATTCATGAATTACGCTCCAATGGCAGACTTTCAATTTTTATACGACTTAGAAAAATATAGTGACCAGGATTGCACAGTTGCTTGATCTCATCTATAGTACTGAACAATATCTGGTGAAAATTACAATCCTCGTAGAATGCCTCGAAAACTTCCATTATCTGGGGGAGGTCCAACACCCCATTTCTCAATTGAATTACGTGAATCTGAGCTCCAAAAGTATTCAACCCAAAAATGCTGACTGGGTTAATAAATATAATATTCCCGAGTCTGACAAAGTTTCGGCACCAGAATTTGTCTGAATGCCCATGAACATATGAAAATACTCGTGGTACAAAGAAAATGGAAACTGAGGAACCCTCAGAAAGAATATTCATGAATTACGCTCCAATGGCAGACCTTCAATTTTTATGCGACTTAGAAAAATATAGTGACCAAGATTGCACAGTTTCATGTATTCTTGTAAATAAAGAGTCGGTAGACACTTGTTCTTATGTTCCCATTGAACTACCTTGACGATGGTTCCGAACCTTGGTGACTTGATGTTGGATTTGATCCGAGAGTTCCATTATCTGTGGGAGGTCCAACACCCCATTTCCCTTCTTATTCCGAAGGCTCAATAACATGAACTCCATTTGTCATTCCAAGAGCAAATTGATTCGGTTTGGATGGATGTGATGCAATGACCATTATCTCTGGGAGGTCCAACACCCCATTTCCCTTCTTATTCCGAAGGCTCAATAACATGAACTCCATCTGTCATTCCAAGAGCAAATTGATTTGGTTCGGATGGATGTGATGCAACGACCAGGGGATAGGGATTACTGCTGCATAAATAACTCAAACAATAAATTAAATTTTAATATGAACAATAAATTAAATCATAGTATGCGCTTGTCAAAAGCCAAATCTTAAAAATAGATGTATCAACCATGACAGAATGAAAGAGCCCATTTACCTGTTCATTCCCATTGGTAAATATGCACCTAAATATGCAGAAGGTGCATTGCGACAGTGAGACATCGAGCTTTGTGCATCAAACACCAATTGCACCATCACAGAAGCTCGTATAAATTAAGGCGTTGTTACATGAGTGTATAGCACTTGGCACTTGAAAAAGGATTAGATAGGGAATCATGAGGAGACTACTGCGATGCAACCATGTAACAAGGTCATCCAATCAGATACATAAGGTAGGTGAAATTATATGACTGTCTATGTTTGAATTCAAGACTGCTTACAAGTACTTCATGAGGAGACTACTGCAATGCAACCATGTAACAAGGTCATCTAATCAGATACAGAAGGTAGGTGACATTATATGACTGTCTATGTTTGAATTCAAGACTGCTTACAAGTACTTACATAGCGCAAGCGTTCCAACTTGGAAGCATCATATAGAGTGAGCTGGTTCTCATGCACAACGAACAAGTGAATTTAATTATTAAGAAACTATACTTTTGTATCCTCGACTGTTGGTAATGATCTTCCTGGCTGTGCTGGTACAACTTAATTTAATTATTATGAAACTGTACTATTGTATCCTCGACTGGTGGTGATGATCTTCCTGGCTGTATTGGTAGAATTTTTAACTTCAGCTTGTCTCACCCATCTATGCCCCAAAGACGTAACTGCCAAAAGACGTGGTTGTGAGTACATGAACATTTCTACTCGGTACATTTATGCATTTTTTAAAGTGAACATCATGGAGTCACTAATTAGCATGCCATGAAATCAGTGATCTAGATAAATTGGGAGCCTTTGAATTCTTAGCCTATAGTGAGGAACGTTAGGCAAGAGCCTTCTAGAGTGATCCTAAACTGAACACCATTACTCCCATAATTTGAAAGTCGAAGGTGAGATTAGAGAATAAACCCTTAATTAGCTTTCCATGAAACCAGTGATTTAGATAAATTGGGAGCCTTTGAATTCTTAGGCTATAATGAGGAACATTAGGCAAGAACCTTCTACAGTGATGACCCTGAACTGAACACCATTACCCACGATTACCCACATAATTTTAAAGATGAAGGTGAAGACCAGAATAAACCCCTAAGCAGACCAATGTAACAATAAATTATATATATATATATAATCAGAATCATTAAAATGAAACTAGTCTTTAGGTAAAAGGCTCTGTTACCTTAAATGCCATCATATTGAGTAAGGAGACCTTGCCACCAGTTCACCAGAAGCAGACATCATATAAAAATCATTCTTAGACAAAGCTATAAAAGCAGCGGCTTCTTCTAAATTTGTGTCAACAATGTCATTATTCATAATAATCCCACTAATGTCATTATTCATAAAAAACAGCTGCAAATAATATATCCAAAATTATAACAAACAAATAAATAAAACAAGCTAAAATAAAAAGGAAGCAAATAACAACTACTGAAGAACCCCAAGAACCCCACCTTTCCAGGATTCGGTCACTCTGCGAGAACATTGGATGGTAGTACTAAAACAACAACACTGGAATTGGTGTATATCACTCTTACTACCTGCAAAAAATAGCGCATCACTTGTTTGGATCGATCAATATCGACAGAATTTAGTGTTTTCTGTAATAGAAGGATGATTGCATACCTCACTCGCATGCAACCTGAGAGTACTACACTGACCTGAATCATTGATTCAGTCAATTTCCAGTTCTTGCTCGTCTGTAACCTCATCGAGAAGCCTTGGTTTAACCTTTGGGGTCAGACTGCTATCTATACTACTGTGCACACATATCTCGAGTGTCAGATATTGTTTTAAAGGGGAAAAGAACAAAATCCTATGCTATATGGAAACTTGAAAGAAACAATATCTGGACTCTGGAGTGAAAGTTTAGAAAATGATCAGACAAACTAAATTGAATATCGCTGGACAAATATGCTAGATTCTAAAGAATTATAAGCAACAATATCTGGACTTTGGAGTGAAAGTTTAGAAAATGATAAGACAAACTAAATTGCATATGGCTGGACAAATATGCTAGATTCTAAAGAAATAATTCTAGGGGAAAGCACTTACAAAATTGGTTATTGACAATGCAGGTGGAAGTCTCCCTGAAAGTTCTATACCGTTGGGAAGGGAACCAGGAGCATTGACGGCGGGAGGCATGACATTCACAATTGAAGTCTGAATAGTAAAATGATTAGTTAGAATTTAAACTTTACTATTAATTAGCATTGCATGTACACAGTAAATGTGCATGGAAGAAGCAATTTACATTTGTTGGCATTGTCTCTGGTGCCCACCCTCGTTCCCTCCAAGGATCACTCTCCAACATGTGAATTAAGCGAAATCCCTCTGCATTGGCTAAGATCTTTGGGCCATTGTCATTTGTTGCACTTACTGAAACCTGAAACGAAGGTGATTGGCTAAGATCTTTGTGCAATTGTCATTTGTTGTGACTTATTGAAAGGAAGGTGAGGACTAGCCTGCAGCTTTTTGGAAATAATACAAAGATTAGATCAAGACAACTTAAAATAATGTGTTGAAACTTTTTTGGTCAAAACCATTATCTTTCAAACTATAAAAATAAATCATCCTCATCTTAAAAAATAACTTCTTACCAAACTACCCTCAACATCAATTGTTGCCAGGATATTGGTGTTATCCATGTCCCAGAACTTTATTTGAAATTCGTCACCAGCTGCCAAGAACCTATTCCTAGTTGCATCAAATTGCACAACACTTAAGGAACGCTTCCTAAAACCACAATATGTCTGCTCGATTGTTCCCTCACTTTCATTCCACTCAACTAGGTATGAATCACCATCTTTACATGCTCCACAAGAGAAGAGCTTAATAAAACACAGATGATTATATACTTCAGAGAAGGCATAGTTTTCAAAGAGCAAACATAGAAAATTGGAGAAAGTAACATTCATGTGGAAAGGGCATAGTCTTGACAGAGCAAATATAGAAAATTGGTGATGCAGGAGCATTCAGGCCTAGTCAGCAATGTGATAGTATGGTCACATGTTGTGACTAGCAAGGGGTTGAAAGAAAATAATTTAATTAAATTATTTGTTTAAATATGTGAAAATGTTTATTTATTGAGAAAAAGGTATAGGTGGCTGAGTGATTATCCTTGTATGGAGATCAGGCCAAATAGTTGGATTTATTTGGCTAGAATAAAGTATGAGAGATTTTAAAAGCTTTATTTAGTGTTAGTTTAGAAAAGAGTGGGATTGAAGAGATTTTTTAGGAGAGGTTGAGAGATTTCTGGTTCAGAATCAGAATTGGTTCATGAAACCATGTATTTGTATCAATTGTGTTTTCTGATATAAGGGGAGATTGTGAGGGAGTGTGAGGAGAGAGAGTGTGAGAGTGTGTAACAATGTTCTTTCCTTGGAGTAGTTTGCCAAGGCGAGGCTCTGTTTTGTTTTCTTGAACGTTATGAATGCAATTATGTTGTGTGTAAATCGAATGACAATTTGTATAGATCTATGTGATGGAAATGCATTGGGTTGATTGAAGCGGCGAGCATATTGTGTAAAGTAGAGTGCTGGAAATATCAATTACATTAATTTTTCAAGGAACAGTATGGCAGCGTTACTGGAGAGGCGTTCACTGTGTATTAATCGAATTTATGTCATTTTCCTATGGGAAGCCAGCCAATAGAATAGTGACTTTGTAGAGGCGCCGATAAACTGGAAATTACCACAGATTCCCGGATTCTCAAGATTGAGAGATTAGTCACTGTCCACATGGAGAGGTATGCCGATTCTTGGAAACAGTTTCGCATCTCCAAAATATGAATGGTTTGATTTGTTCAATGAAAATTTGTTTTCGTTTGAATTTAAATCGGTTTATGATCTGGAGGCGTGGTTCCGAGGGCAATTGTTAGGCACACACGGATTGACCATTGTATCATGGAGTTTAAACCTGGCATCTTATTTCTGTGGATTTTAATTGTGATTGGATAGTATGGCATCCGGTGGGACGTTTAACATGTCTTTCACAATCGCTTCACATTGATTATTCAGAAAAGGGAAAACAAACCTGATTTGGGTGAATGAATGGAGGTCGAAGAAAAACAGTATGCATGTAGGTTGAACGCATTGCCTGTACAATGATAAATTCCTGTTAAATGTTAAATGATAACCAGTTTCAAGGGGGATATATACAACAGTTAGTCCTTAAGGGCTGCGCCTGTGCATATGGTAGCGCCGGTTTATAACTATCGGCCATATCAAATTAAAGACGAGAACAACAGTGTTAATGGCTACGTTCTGCAGGTTACAAGTGGGTTACCTCTGCGCTCACAGTGATATAGGTATGATGATTGTGTTTCGTTCTTTGCCATGGAATTTGTCGATAGAATATCAAATGTACGTCCTATCATGAATATGTAATTTGATTCTATGTGCTACAATATTAGGATTGCCGCTGATGATCGATGTGGTTCCCTATGAACCTCCTGGACCGTTTACCTCCATATTAGTTTTCGCATTGTTCAAGATGAATGAATTTCAGCCCTTCCATCCACCAAACTCCCAGGAAGGCTTCAGGATCAGAGCTTTTGTTCTCAATAATGCACTTGGATTGCCGTTGGGTGCTTCTTTTTTTCACCATTAGCCATGAAAACGAGGAGCCGAATTGCATATATAAATCACCATGAACCCAACTTTTATATGGTTAGTTGTCAGAGATCCTGGTAGTTGTGGCCCGGGAGAGTCCTGGGCTGCATCATTTTTTTGGTATCAGAGCTTGGCTCTGTTGAAACTGAATAAGTTTGTGTTCTGAAAAAAGTTTAGTACGAGATTGCAGCTGTGAGGAAATCTATTCAAAGCATAGGTGACAGCATCAGAAAGAGTGAAAGATTGCAGAAGCCTAGAGAGAGCAAAGGTGTTGCTGAGGAGAAGATTCAGATAGGGGATTTTGCTTACCAAAAGACTGAGTAAGGAGAACTTAGTGAGGTAAGATTGCAGTAAGAAGGACTTACTGTTGTTGCAGAGGCTTGTTGCAGAGGTGTAAGGAGCTCATGGAAAGAGAGGAACAGAAAATGACTACAGATAGTCATAGCGGAAGTTCACAAGGAAGCCACAGCAGAATGGAAGATGCCAAAGTAAATGGCATGAGTCAAGAAGAGTTTGACCGAGAGAAAGCTGAGATAGATTTCCAGATTGGAATATTGATGAAGATGCTGCAGGAAAGTGTTTGGACCATGAAGAAAAGAGTAAAGTGGCCAAGGCTACGAGAAAGGAGAAATCAGCAAATAAAGTCAGAGTTAGTAGAAGAATTGAGAAAGATTGAGCAGATATTGAGTGCTCAAGAGGAATCAGAGAAACTCAGAGAAGTAGAGGTAGAATTGGAAGTTTCCATTTGCAGACCAGAACAGGGTGAGATGTTAGGGAAAGAGGATAATGAGAGGTCAGCTGAAGATCTCATGGACTATTGGCAGAATTCAGAACAATTCGAAGATATATTGGCAAAGGAAGCCAATGAGGCAATGAAGCCTTGTGATTTTGATTCTTATAGTTTGTGTATGTTTGCAGGATATGCGGAGGATGATGGACAGTTTGATGAAACTGTCACAAACAGGAATGAAGCTCTTGAGGTAAAGTATGATGAAGAATCGCTTTTAGAGGAAGAGGGCGTTGATCTATTGCAACAGAAGGAGTTCATAGATGAAATATTGTTTGGTGTGAAACAGTCAGATGAGGTTGATATAGACCAGAAGTCTAATGACAATTCCATAGTGGGACCACAAGAAGGTAAACCAATGAATTTGTTTAATGGAATTAATGAAATATGCTTGCAATATGATGATGTAGAAAACAGGTCAACTCAAGAGGATTGTCAGGAAAAGAATAAAGCTGAGAATGGAAATTGTGATGAACTGATGGAGAGATTTTACAAGGAAATAGAATTCTCGGAAAAATTACTCAAGGAACCTAAAGGAGAAATGAAGCTTACAGAACCTGATGGAGGAAAAGGTGTGGAAGACAACATTAATAAATATGATGCTGAAATCAGAGAAATTGAACAACATAATGAAAGTGATGACTAGTTACAAAGTAAAGTTTGGGATACTGGATGGACAGCAGAAGAAACACATGACTAGGAGGTCATGGAAACTTTCAACTTTGGGAGTCTGATGCAGGGGCATTCAAGCCTAGTCAGCAATGTGATAGTATGGTCACATGTTGTGACTAGCAAGGGGTTGAAAGAAAATAATTTAATTAAATTATTTGTTTAAATATGTGAAAATGTTTATTTATTGAGAAAAAGGTATAGGTGGCTGAGTGATTCTCCTTGTATGGAGATCAGACCAAATAGTTGGATTTATTTGGCTAGAATAAAGTATGAGAGATTTTAAAAGCTTTATTTAGTGTTAGTTTAGAAAAGAGTGGGATTGAAGAGATTTTTTTAAGAGAGGTTGAGAGATTTCTGGTTCAGAATCAGAATTGGTTCATGAAACCATGTATTTGTATCAATTGTGTTTTCTGATATAAGGGGAGATTGTGAGGGAGTGTGAGGAGAGAGAGTGTGAGAGTGTGTAATAGTGTTCTTTCCTTGGAGCAGTTTGCCAAGGCGAGGCTCTGTTTTGTTTCCCTGAACGTTATGAATGCAATTATGTTGTGTGTAAATCGAATGACAATTTGTATAGATCTATGTGATGGAAATGCATTGGGTTGATTGAAGGGCCGAGCATATTGTGTAAAGTAGAGTGCTGGAAATATCAATTACATTAATTTTTCAAGGAACAGTATGGCAGCGTTACTGGAGAGGCGTTCACTGTGTATTAATCGAATTTATGTCATTTTCCTATGGGAAGCCAGCCAATAGAACAGTGACTTTGTAGAGGTGCCGATAAACTGGAAATTACCACAGATTCTCGGATTCTCAAGATTGAGAGATTAGTCACTGTCCACATGGAGAGGTATGCTGATTCTTGGAAACAGTTTCGCATCTCCAAAATCTGAATGGTTTGATTTGTTCAATGAAAATTTGTTTGCGTTTGAATTTAAATCGTTGTATGATCTGGAGGTGTGGTTCCGAGGGCAATTGTTAGGCACACACTGATTGACCATTGTATCATGAAGTTTAAACCTGGCATCTTATTTCTGTGGATTTTAATTGTGATTGGATAGTATGGCATCCGGTGGGACGTTTAACATGTCTTTCACAATCGCTTCACACTGATTATTTAGAAAAGGGAAAACAAACCTGATTTGGGCGAATGAATGGAGGTCGAAGAAAAACAGTATGCATGTAGGTTGAACGCATTGCCTGTACAATGATAAATTCCTGTTAAATGTTAAATGATAACCAGTTTCAAGGGGGATATATACAACAGTTAGTCCTTAAGGGCTGCGCCTGTGCATATGGTAGCGCCGGTTTATAACTATCGGCCATATCAAATTAAAGACGAGAACAACGGTGTTAATGGCCACGTTCTGCAGGTTACAAGTGGGTTACCTCTGCATGCACAGTGATATAGGTATGATGATTGCGTTTCGTTCTTTGGCCATGGAATTTGTCGATAGAATATCAAATGTGCGTCCTATCATGAATATGTAATTTGATTCTATGTACTGCAATATTAGGATTGCCGCCGATGATCGATGTGGTTCCCTATGAACCTCTTGGACCGTTTACCTCCATATTAGTTTTCACATTGTTCAAGATGAATGAATTTCAGCCCTTCCATCCACCAAACTCCCAGGAAGGCTTCAGGATCAGAGCTTTTGTTCTCAATAATGCACTTGGATTGCCGTTGGGTGCTTCTTTTTTTCACCATTAGCCATGAAAACGAGGAGCCGAATTGCATATATAAATCGCCATGAACCCAACTTTTATATGGTTAGTTGTCAGAGATCCTGGTAGTTGTGGCCCAGGAGAGGCCTGGGCTGCATCAATTGGAGAAAGTAACACTCAAATCCACATGAAGACACTTTACAAACTAAACATCATTCCAAGTTGAGATTTTACCTTGTTCCATCAGCGCTATAAGTCATTGTAGTGCACCATAAGTCATTGTAGTGCACCCGAGGCACTGCAAGATCATACAACCAGGCTTTGATCTTTCCATCAATCGAAAATTGGAGAAAGTAACATTCATGTGGAAAGGGCATAGTCTTGACAGATCAAATATAGAAAATTGGATAAAGTAACACTCAAATCCACATGAAGACACTTTACAAACTAAACATCATTCCAAGTTGACATTTTACCTTGTTCCATCAGCGCTATAAGTCATTGTAGTGCACCAGAGGCCCTGCAAGATCATACAACCAGGCTTTGATCTTTCCATCAACCGATATAGAAAAAATACAATGCATACTAACAAAGAATCATAATCCGTCTATCTTTAGTGCAATAAAGTATTTTTCACATGGCCAAAACTTCATAGGAAACCAAACATCAAACAAAAATAGAATATGCAAACTCGAAAACAACTAGAATTTAATATTACTCAACCGCAATGCACATAAATTGTTCAAGGCTCAAGGAACGAAGTACCTGAATATTTTCTTACTAGTGAGGACAAAATGAATATATAGGGCCTTCACGACGTTCAAATGTGTATTGTTTTCAACCAATTACTCTATACCACATCTACAAGCACAAACAATTTTCTTTTTCTTTTTCTTTTTTTAACTTTTCATAAATTTTCATATACAAGTAAACGACAACTATTATCCACATCTACAAGCACAAAATTTTTTATATTTTCCTTTTTTTTTTTTAAATTTTCATATACAAGTAAACGACAACTACAATTAGTTTGTATTTAGATTAATTTTAAATTTCTAGAAGTCATCTTTCTTTAGATTGGTTTGGTTGTTCCACAAAAACAACTTAAGGATCATTCTTCTTGCCTGATCAGCTCTAAGAATTGATCTGATGGCCCTAGCTATTAGCAATTAGAAATATATTTAAAGTTGATAGTGGTTGGGAGAAGGCAACTCGACCTAATTGAACTAGTTGGAACCACTATCACAAATGGAAAATGATTTTTTTTAAGGTCTGGACTGTGGTTATCCCCAATGTTGTGGCAGCAATTTTCGAGGCCTCAATGTTTTTGGCGCTAGAAGGAGGCATATCCAAGAAGCAAATTGAATCCTTGTCAAAGTTAAAGTTCGATGGTGAGACTAATATTTTTGCATTAAATCATATTTCTAATTTTGTTAATAAATGTAATTATTTTAATATAATTGTTGATAATGAGATTTGTATGCCCAAGAAGCAAATTGAATCCTTGTCAAGGTTAAAGTTCGATGGTGAGACTAATATTTTTGCATTAAATCATATTTCTAATTTTGTTAATAAATGTAAATATTTTAATATAATTGTTGATAATGAGATTTGTACGATATTCACTCTCACATTCAAAGGATGGATTCAAAAATGGTCCTTGGTGCTTCTAGAGAAGTCAATTCATTCATGGAAACATTTTTTCTAGGTATTTCTCAAAGCACATCAAAATTACAGTTACAATAGTTTGTGTTAAGAATTAGATAATATTTATATGTATGATAATGAATCTTTAGATGATTTTTATAATATATTTTGGTCATTTTGTTATAGATTTCATTTAGATGATTTTCCTTCAACTGAATATTTAATTGAACATTTCACTTCTCTTATTTCTTTTCATTTTGAAGATAATGAATCAATTAATCAAGAACAAGACACATGTAACTCATTAACTAGTCTTGAATCACCAAACGATTTTATAGAACTTGAACCTAAAATTGTAATTAAATCACAACATTCTTCTTTAAAGAATTTCAATTCTCATTTTCTGATTTCTAAAACAAATATTTGCAATATAAATACATAATTTGAAAATGTTATTACAACATGTTTTTATGATGCATGTAATCAATCAGTAGTTCCAATAAAATCCCATCTACAACAAGACTTGGATAATGAACATATTAGTTTATCTTCTTTCAAAGAAAATTCAAAATATGTTTCTCTAATTGAAAGAACTTCCTTAAACCTAGATTATAATACGACAAGTTCTATAAACGATTCATTTCAGCCATCATTATATTCTGGAATGCATTATTTTCTTTATCCTCGTCTGTTTTTAAATTAGAATATAATTAATGATGATCACCTTAATCTTTCAAGTGATAATATTCCTAATCTTTGTTATGGAAATTCTGCATCTATTACTCATTTGGATGCTAATTCTTTAATTGCAAAACCCTCTTCTTTTGTATTTTCTGATTCTATTAGTTCAAATCATCCATTTAGTTTTCAAAAGAAGAAAGAAATTTACGACAATTATCATGACAATGAGGATAAAGAATCACATCTTTTACAAAGTGCACCAATTTCGAAAATTGATTTATCTTGTAAAGATTCAGACACTTTAATTTTGTCTCCTCTTACTGAACACAAACTTAATTTTGAGAATTTTGATAAGTTAATGTTACGAGTTTCCAGCATATTTCATTCTGATTTTTTTTTAGAAACTTGCAATTATAACTTTTTCAGGGAATTTCCTCTTAGTGGCAATTCATTGACTGAAATCTATGATAGGTTCCAGAATTGCATTGTAAAATTATTTTATAGTTTTAGATTTTATAACAATTTAATTGTTTTTCCATGCTTTTATTTCATTTTCTTTTCTTTTTGCAAGCATGTTAAATATTTCAATATTGAATATCATCAAGATTTATTAATGTTACATATTTCAATATTGAATATCATCAAGATTTATTAAGGGAAAATGAGGAATTGGTTTCTCGTAATCTTGAATATCAAAAATTATTTCATTTCCAATTTAATTCGACATTCAGAAATTCATTCTGATCATTTCATCATCAAGCATATTTAAATCTTGAGAGCGTTCTTCCTTTACAACATGCTTTGCCATCATCTCCTTTGGAAAGTTTTCATTCTCCAACAAATATTCATCCATTGTTTGATGATCCCATTGATATTTGTTTAGAGCATGTTTTCCAAAAAAATGGTTTACTAACAGGTTAATTGTAAATAAACTTGTTATTTGTACATAATTTTACATTAGATGTAAATAATAATTTTGTTTCTAAAACAGTGCGAAACACGCATATGGATTTCCAAATGAATTCAAAATGAATTGATTGAGCTGAATACTCAATAATAATACAGAGATATTTACAAAGATAGAAACATCAAGTTTCTATGTGAGATTCAGTTTCATCTAAGAAACTGCTAAAGAAAGGAAAATAGCAACAATTAGAAGAATGAGCATTAAACTAATATTAGAATTATTCTAATACCCTCCCTTAATACTCAATCTATTTACAACACCAATAGACTCCCTGAATTGTTCAAATTTAGCAGGACCAAGAGGCTTGGTGAAGATGTCTGCAGGCTGCTCTGTTGTGGGAACATATCTCAACTGAACGGATCCGTCTTCAACAAGCTGGCGAATGTAGTGGCAATGAGTTTCCACATGTTTTGTTCGTTCATGAAAGACGGGATTTTTGGCAAGTTTAAGCACTCCCTGATTATCACAAAATAAGGAAGTAGGACCTGTCTGGGAAGCATGCATATCTGCAAACATACGTCGAAGCCAAACTGCTTCACAAGATGCCTTAACTGCTCCTCGATACTCTGCTTCTGTTGAGGAGAGAGCCACGGCTTGCTGCTTCTTACTAGTCCAGGTGACAGCACCAGATCTGAGACTAGATACATATCCAGCTGTAGATTTACGATCATCAACCAAACCGGCCCAGTCAGAATCTGTGTAACCATTGAGTATAGGATCGGAAGTGCGAGTGTATAGAAATCCATAATCAGAAGTGCCACGCACATATCGTAGCACTCGCTTTGCTGCTATCCAATGATCAGCTTTAGGAGCAGACATGGAGCAGGAAATGTAGTTCACTGCAAAACTGATGTCTAGTCTGGTTGCAGTAAGATAGATAAGACTGCTTACTAATTGTCTGAATAAAGTTTCATCCATAGGAGGAGAGGATGACTGAGCTGAAAGTTTGAGCCCTGGTTCCATAGGAGTCGTGGCTGGTTTGCAATCCTGCATTCTGAACCTGTCCACAAGATTTTTGGCATACTTGGACTGAGAGGGAAAGATGTGATTCTCAGTCTGCCAAACTTCAATCCCCAGACAGTAGTGAAGAAGTCCCAAGTCTGTCATATCAAAAGTTCTGCATAAGCCTTTTTTGATCCCATGGATCAAATGTGCAGAGCTGCCAGTAATGATAAGGTCATCTACATAGACAACCACAAACAAGATATCATCACCAGTGTGCTTGATATACAGGTTTGCATCAGATGGGCTCCGCTGAAAACCATGATCTGTCAGGTACTGATCAATTTTCATGTACCAAGCCCGAGGAGCTTGTTTCAATCCATAGAGAGCTTTAGCTAATCTACACACTTTCTGTTCTTGACCGGCAATCTTAAATCCTGGAGGTTGTGTCATGTAGACTTCTTCCTGTAAGTCACCATTTAGGAAAGCACTTTTTACATCCATCTGATGAACTTTCCATTTAAACTGAGCTGCTAGAGCAAGGACAAGCCGTATGGTACTCATTTTCGCTGTAGGAGCAAAAGTCTCCTCATAGTCAATGCCTTCCTTCTGTGAGAATCCTCGAGCCACAAGACGAACTTTATACTTGTCTAGAGTTCCATTGGCTTTGCACTTCACTTTATATATCCATTTGTAGCTAATGGGCTTTTTCCCTTCAGGAAGATCAGAAAGGGTCCATGTATGATTTTTATGAAGACTCTGAAATTCAGCGTCCATAGCCTGTTCCCATTCAGGTGTACCCTTAGCCTTTGAGTAAGTTTGAGGCTCAAAGATACTGTGTATATTAGCCATAAGCGCAAAATTTACTGTGGACTGCTGTGTGCTCTTATGTCTAGACGTGCGTCCTTCAAGAAGTTCATCATCCCGAAGATCACCAATGGTTTTAGCCCACCATTTTGGTCGAAGAGTAGAGGAACTAACATTAGGAGGAGAAGAAGAGGGGTCAAGAGAAATAGGAGCAGCAAGAGAAGTGTTATTTTCCGGAGGAAGCTCAGGCAATGTATTATCAAACATTGATACTGCATCATCCCTCCCATCAGGTGGACCTACCAAAAGAAGAACACTGTGAGGCTGATCTGTAGAACACTGCTCAGAAGAAGAAGACTGAAAGAATCCTCTGTCTTCATCAAATACCACATCCGGACTGAAGCTAAGACGACCAGTGTTAATATCTATTAGTCTATAGGTCTTGTGGTGATCACTGTACCCTGTCATCATGAGTTTTTGGCTTTTGGAATCCAACTTGGAGCGCTTAGCAGCTGGAATCCAAACATATGCAATTGAGCCAAATACTTTGAGGTGACTGATCTTAGGCTTACGACCAGACCACACCTCTTCGGGAGTTTTCCCTTTAACAGCCTGAGTGGGTGATCTATTAAGAAGATAGACAACAGTAAATACTGCTTTAGCCCAGAATTTGTTGGGAACATTCTTGTGCTGTAACATGGAGCGGGCCATTTCAACAACCGTGCGGTTGCGGCGTTCAACAACACTGTTCTGCTGAGGGGTGTAGGGTGTAGTGAACTGGCGTTTTATGCCATGAGTATCACAAAAGTTGGGAAAAGCAGAAGAACAAAATTCCCCCCCGTTATCTGTCCTAAGAGTCATGATATCACAGCTAGACTCTTTTTCAACTAAGGTTTTAAACTTCTGAAATATACTAAATGCATAAGATTTATTCTTTAGAAAATATACCCACATCTTTCTACTAAAGTCATCTACAATAAGCAAAAAATATTTGCAAGCAGTGATAGAAGATGTTTTCATGGGACCACAAATATCAACATGAATTAGCTGGAGTACCTTAGATGCGCGCCAGGATTCTCCATTCGTGAATGAAGATCGATGTTGTTTTCCAGCTTGACACGTGCCGCATACGCCTAACTGCTGAGTCTGAATATCAGGTAATCTTGACACAAGTCCTTCTCGAGAGAGCTGAGAGAGATACTGCATGTTTAGGTGCCCATATCGCTGATGCCATAAAGTGCTGATGGGAGAAGCACGAGCTGCTAGAGCCACTTCTGGAAAATTACCAGTTTCAAGAAGCCTGTATAGACCATGATCTTCTAGGCCAACAGCAACTGTAAGATTAGTCTCCCTGTCGATAATAGAGCATTTGTGCACACTGAATACTACATCAAGCTGAGGGGAGTTCCTCATAATTTGACTGACGGACAACAGATTAATTTCCATCCCAGGAACATAGTATACATTCAGGAAGATAAGTGTGCGTCCACCAGACTGAATTTGAACTGTACCTCTGCCATCTACTGTGTATTTTTCACCTCCTCCAAATACCACGGAATCACTGAAAGGTGAGAAGTCAATAAACCAGTCACGCCTGTGAGAGAAATGGCGTGATGCACCAGAGTCAATGTACTAGGCAGATGATGGAATATGATCTGAAGACCTTTTAGCCATAAAGGCGTAAAAGGCAGAATCTGTCTGCTCGGAATGTTCTGCAACATTTGCTGTCTGATGAAGTCCTCCCTGTTTCTTCTGTTCAGAAGCAATTCTCTGTCGGGAATCTTTCTTCATGTGACCAAATTTGTGACAGTAGTTACACTGCACAGTTTTCTTCCTAGCAGGATCAAAAGACTGAGAAGAACCTTTCTGCTGAAAGGACTGAGATGACTAATATTTGAACATAATCTGATAGATACTGATATATAACCCGAAATTGCTTCTTTGAGGAAGAAATACCAATTTCTGCTGTGACCACACAGGATCAAACTTGAGAAGCACAGTTCTACTTAGACCAATCACTGAAAAAAAATCAGATTTTGTGCTACCACTTCTTGAAATGATACAGTAAAAATGTATCAAAAATATATATCTCAATATATAAAAAAATTGATCTGCTGTATATAGTCACAGAAATTTTTTTATCCGCTGTATATTTTCACAGTTTATGGATCACGCAGCAAAAAAAAATTCAGATCACTGATACGAAGACGTGCTGACTGCGGGAAAAAAAAATTTACTTGGTTACGTGATAACGCAAAACTGGGACGTGGCACGATTTACGTGAAGAGAATTGGAATGATCGTGCGACTATGCTGACTGTGGACGGTGGACCGAGCCCGTGCGTCTGTGCGACTGTGCTGACTGTGCGATAGACCGAGCTTTAACACATTCACCCTGGTCAAAACAAAAAAATGCGGTCACTGTGCAATAGACCGAGCCCGTGTTGACTGTGCGTGGCACATCTGGAAGCCGGTGAGCATGAGCCACGATCCTAGACGTCGCTCCGTCCCGTTGCCAACTTTGATTCCGCAGGCCACGCAGAGAGACTTCACAGCTCGGGCGGAGACAGAGGGGATTGCTGGAGCGAGGAGCGCTTTCGCTGAACACTAGGCTGTAACCTAACCTCAGCTACGAACTCCCGAACAGAACCACGACCTGGTAGGAACCGCGGTTGCTGAGTCCCGTTTTGATGAAGCCACGGGCGAAGAAGAAGGCGAGTGTGATGAGCCACGGTATCTAGTCCCCGAAGGTCAGGGTTTTGACACGTCCTGGTGTGGATGCCGTAGTTTTCCTTCCGAGTCTGCTGAATAAAAAAAATTGTTGTATGTGTGTACCTTAGTGACCGAGCGTCCCAAACAAAGAATTTCACACGTAATCTCCTGAGATCAACACCAACAACTGAGATCTGCTCTACAAAAGAACTGGAATTCACACAAACAAAGAACCCTTGGTCCTCGTAATTTCACAAAACCCAGAATCCACTTCTGTATCGAGATAGACGACTGTAACCTTTAGCCACAATGAGCAGAGCCGAAGCTAAGACTCAGTGAAGACTATCTGGCTTACAGAGGGCTCGACCTTAGAAGGGATTGAGAGAAAGAACTCACGAGATTTAGGATTTTGGCTCTGATACCATAAAACAGTGCGAAACACGCATATGGATTTCCAAATGAATTCAAAATGAATTGATTGAGCTGAATACTCAATAATAATACAGAGATCTTTACAAAGATAGAAACATCAAGTTTCTATGTGAGATTCAGTTTCATCTAAGAAACTGCTAAAGAAAGGAAAATAGCAAAAATTAGAAGAATGAGCATTAAACTAATATTAGAATTATTCTAATAGTTTCATTTTGATTGTTTTCGTTATCTATTACTAATGTTTGACTTATACATATAGGTAGGTAATCAAACAAGAGAATGGCTACATTAGAAGTATAATTTTACAGTCATGTTTCCTTGATTAAGTTAGAATTAGGAGTAGATTAGTTTAGATTAGATTCAATAAATAATGTTTTTTAGTTAATTGCCTTGCATCAGAGGAAGTTATATATTTTTGGTAAGATTAAATAAAATTCTTCAATGGTAAGTCTCATATACTCCCTTTCATTCATCTCTTTACTTTTTAGATTCAGTTTTGTTTTCTTATTTTCTATTGATATGTAAGTCTCTTTTGCATCTCTTCACAAGCATTTGCACACCTTCACCAGATCAAATTTGCACACCTTCACCAGATCAAATTGCAAGCTCAAAGAGGCAGTAACGATTTTCATCAAATCAAGCAAAATGAGGAAGTTCTAAACCTTAATATTTTTCTTCAAAAGCATTACTCTGATTAAAAAATGGTTAAAACACTTTTTACAAGTTCTGCTTTTGAAAAAATAAATAAATAACAAAATTTCCTCATTCAAACTGAATTATCACTAAATGCTTTTAACTTTGCAAATTCGATTACTATTAGAATGAGTTTGGACCAGCAGATTACCTTGATGATCCTATCATCCTCACATGCAATTATGTGGGGATTTGGGAGGTAGGGATGATGGACATTCAATGCTACATGATCAAACTTAATTGCTTTCTTAGGGCATCTGAGCACTCATAACAAGACACAAGAAATAAATTGACCAATTTGGACGATCATGGCCACCTTGAAGGATGATGGCCTTCATCCAAGATGTTTTCCATGTATCACACTCAACGAAATATCTTCAAGCATCTTTAACTTTGGTAAGGGGATGGCCCTATATCAACATGTATTTACTAATATTACCTTTAGCTCTTTTCTCTTTCCTTTTTATCTTGCTAGTCTATATTACAAAATTCTTTTGATCTTACATGAATAAAGCGCTGCGTCCCACCAACAATCTATTAAAATTGACAACTAGGGCCAGATTCCACTTTGGATAACTCATTTGGAGATAATGATTCCAAATTTCCTTTGATTTTACATGAATAAAGGGTTGCGTCCCACCAACAATCTATTAAAATTGACAACTAGGCCAAATTTCACTTTGGATAACTCATTTGGAGATAATGATTGCATTGAATTCCTCTTTTCGTGAGGACCAAAATAGACCTACCTTCAATGCTACATGATCAAACTTAATTTTTTTCTGCTTTCTTAGGCATCTGAGCACCATAACAAGACACAAGAAATAAATTGACCAGTTTGGACGATCATGGTCGCTGTGAAAGATGATGTCCTGCATACAAGATGTTTTCCATGTATCACACTAAACGAAAGATAGATGATGACCTTCATCCAAGATGTTTTCCATTTATCACACTCAACGAAATAGCTACAAGCATCTTTAACTTTGATAAGGGATGACTTTATATCAACATGTATTTGCTAATCTTACTTTTAGCTCTTTTCTCTTTCCTTTTTATCTTGCTAGTTTATATTACAAATTTTCCTTTGATTTTACATGAATAAAGGGCCGCGTCCCACCAACGATCTGTTAAAATTGGCAACTAGGGTCAAATTCTACTTTGCACAACTCATTTGGAGATAATGATTGTATTGAATTCCTCTTTTTGAGAGGACCAAAACTGACCTAAAGATCATCAAATTTGGACAAGGGAAAATGTATTTTCAAATTGTAAGCCCACATGTGCATATTTGATCAAGTCGGCTATAAATACAAGTGACCTCAACCTCATTTGAACATTATCATGAGATATTCTTCTATTCTCTTTCTTGTTTTTTGCTCGCAAAGGTTTGAGGCAGATCCACAGAGGAATGGGTTCGCATAAAAGTGAAATTGCAGGGTCCGAAGCTCGCATCACTATTTTAGGGTTTTGGGCCTCAGTCGCAGGCATGTCACAGAGAGATCTCGATTGCAGTCACTCGCTGGCCGACTCATCCGTGCGACTGAAGCATTTTAGTCGCTTGCACATGTCCTCCATGCGATTGAAAGTTAGTGTTTGTTTTTTCAGTTATCTGAAGTTTTCGCTCGTTGATTACAGTGTTTGGCAATTGATCGTAGACAATGACAATTCATTATAGGCTTCTGAATTTGAGTTTTGAGTATGAGCATGGTTGGGTTCATCTCATGGATATTATTTAGTTGATTTTTGTTGGATAAGCTGAGGGCTTTGCACCCAAAGTTGTGGGTGTGAATCCATGAAGAGAATTGATGACTTGGCACTTGGACATGATAAAGCACCCTTAAAGGGGCAAGGGGTTGCTTCAAGCACACAAAGAGCCTTTGTCACTGTGGAAAAATAATGTTTATATGTTTTGAGTGGCTGAATTGTTTTAAAGATCAAGTCAGCCTTTGTTAAAGAGTCCCTTCTTGAAGGGATAGATGTCACCCTAAGAGAAAGATATAAATATGTGAGAGGAGAGACCTCATTCCACACATCCAAGGAGCAACACATCAAAGAATATACCTCTGAAATAGTTGCAGATTAGGAGTTCAAGTGAAGTGGAGAAGGAGCATTTTTGTGTCTTCTTGAGATTGTTTTGAGGATGATATTAATAGGCAACATGCCAAGGACTAAGAGGGTAATTTTGGGCAAATTTTGTGCACGTTTTGAGGAGGTTTTTCTCTATGTTTCATGCCGCAGGTTCTTTGGATTGATTGCAGGTGAACGACAAATCTTTTGGGGAGGGTAGAGAGACCTAGTATGATGCCTAACCTAGGCCACAATGACAACAGGGGACAACGTAGTTAGAAGAGCCCTGAAGTGAGGGAAAACACAAGTTCTTTATCGGAATTTAGGGTTGACGACTGCCCTCACTAGAGCTCAGAAATTGGACTGAAGAAAAGGTCAAGGGGAGCAGGAAGAGGTTGTAGAACAAGGTATGTTTGTCCTTGTGTTTTGATGTTGTTTTTTAGTGGATGGTTGTCCTAGTTTGGACAAAGATGGAGGGGCATCTAAAGGACAATGTGGAGGGTAGAAGAAGGTGTCCTTGCAGCCCTAGATCAATTTGACAAGGAATTTGGCTGTTATAAGAAGCACAAACTTTGAAAAGCCTAAGGGTTTGGTTCTCGGAGAAATAAGGGTAGCCAAGTAGGCTTATGAATCATCCCTAAGTTAATCGTCAGAGAAGGACTATAGACAATCATAGTAAGCAACCCTCCATGCCCTAAGATTGTCTACATTGGAGCAGCACAAGAAGGCAATAGTGGGAAGAGGTCCCAATGAGTTGAGGAGCAACAATGGGTAATCTCGGAGTTATTCACAAACAAATTTGTGAACAACTCACAAGAAGACCCTATGTGTTGATTCATTGATGGACTATTGATCAGCTAAAGGGAAATTGGTGGACATGTTCAAACTTCAGAGACCTAAACAGGTGGGATTCATTGATAGAGGCAAATTGGTGTTGTAGTTTGGGAGCCAAAGGACCGACATATGTGTTCAGGACACATGGACTGAAAGGGTTGTGGAGCGCTAGATCATGTTGGAATTTCTAAGTCTAACTGTTAGAAATCCTTCCTGTACTTTCTGATTTATTTCTTCCTACTTGTTCCGTTAATTAACAAGTTATTTACCATGTAAATACTGAAAATAATTACAAGTACAGTCTCAACACATACAGATCATCAACTGAAGGAAAAACAAGCACACATGTGACATTGTTATTTTTGGATTAATGTCCCCGGAAAAACCTCATGTGGGAAAACCAATGCAGCAATCTGATGGTTTTATTATTAAGTAGTTTCAAAATACAAACTAGGTGCCAGACATGGCTCACCCAACAGAGAATGCCCTCGACAGTAGTACCTCTCAGTCGGAGACAGATATCAGCCCTAATCTGCTCCACGAAATCTCTCAGCGTCAGCCTCTCTGGCCTAGCGTCAGCCTCTGCAGCCTCTGTGTCTCCCACGCTGGCCCTCCTCAAGCTTTGCGCAGCTCCTGGCTACCTCTGCGTGGTCTTTAGCTGCTTCTGCGTGGCCTCTAGCTAGCTCTGCATACCCCCTCTCCCGGCTTCTGCGTTGATGCTACTAGTACTATCTCTGCCTCTTTGCTACTACATTCACTTCCCCTCAACTGCAACTCCGATCACTCTTTCGATTTCCTCAGCAAACCCTGCCCCAGAAAATCAAATTCTTGATCAACTCGGTGTGTCCTCCAACTGACCCTCAAATCTCTTCTTATACTTTTCTCATTGACAAATCAATGACCGAGATTAAGTCCCTAATGAATGACTAAGATCAGATCTGGCTTGATCCATGACTTTTGGACCATTCTAACTCAGTTTTATATTACTTCACATTAATATTTTGTTTTCCCTAAGTCTAAACTTAGGGATTCCATTAAAAATATTAATTATGTTAATATCTCCCAAATTGGTTAGATTCTGCCCAAACCATTTCTGAGTCTTGGAGATCTCATGTGCTTTAGCCTTGCCACCAATTTTCAAGGCTAGAGCACATCCGATGCTACCCCAAATCAACACTCTCTCTTAGCGAGGACTGTGCTCTAGTAATACTCCTCACTGAGCATCACCCTGATCATCTGGCATCGGTCCCTGTGTTGATGCTAGCCCTGTTGCCCAACATTCTCTGCACTGCTGCATCATGTACTGCTACCCATGGCCTTGCCACTGTCACTGCTGCATCTGTACGACAACTCCCTTTGCATCTGTGCTACTGCCCATGGCCCTGCCACTGCCACTGCTGCATCTGCCTTTCAACCCCTCTCATCATGTTGCCCATAACACTGCCACTGTTAACTGCTGCACTGCAACTTAGTTACTGAGAAGTAAGTAACTGATCTCCCAACTCTGACATCTCCGTCAGGCTAGAAATACTCTGATGTTGAAGCTCCCTCTGTCACTAACAAGTGCTCCCTCTCCGACCTCTGCGCTACTGTAACAACTCTGTGCATCTCGCACTGTTGCCTCACGTTGTCTTGGGACACCTGCACTATAGCTTCCTCTGTTGCTCCATCTGCATCCGTCTCTACCGACATCCACCAGTCCTGCTACTCCTCTTCGGGGCTCCTGTAGCAAGGTATGATCCAAGAGGTTGGGTACCTCGAGGATCCTGCCCCTCATTGCCTATAGTCCGTCTGACTACAGTTCGATGTCTCCCCACTTCCTTTCAAATGGCGCATGAGCACTCATGGCACAATCGTCATTTGTCTCCACTTCTTTCTCCGCCCTTGTTGGCGCAGCCTTGGTCTCAGAAGCCTCTCCCTTGCTCTTCTTCCTTGGACACTGGCTCGCATAGTGACCCAGTTCCCCACAGTGCTTACCGCCTTGGGTAGCCTTTTGATCTCTTCTTGACGAAGAGCCGCCCACAGTTGCACCCAATCTGGAAGGGTCAACCTGCCCAATATGCTCTGGACAAATGCGGTCCTCACCATCATCTCCTCATCCGGTGTGACCCCTATGGAAGTCAGCTAATCCCGGATCTCCTTCAATTGACCGAGGAAGGTGTCAATCTGTTCTCCCTTTTGCATCTGGTATGGCCGCAACTGTTTTTCTAGTAGCATCTTCCATTGCATGGAAGTATGGTGATACAATTTCATCAGGGCCTCCCACATCGCATTTGTCGTGTCATTTTCGGCAATATGTGGTACTACATGGTCCTTGACCCCATCAAGGATGATGCTCTTGGCCCTCGCCATTGCTTCCTCGTACTTTTCATTCTTAGCCGGGTCAACTAGGATCGCTATCGTGTTCAAGGCGAAGTGCTTGTGACAATTCATGTCTAGAACGAACAAGATCCTGGCCTTTTAAACTATGAAGTTTGAGGCTATGTCTAGTCTGTCCTCATCTCTTACCCCATTCACTGCCATTTCGCTGCTCTTTCAACTCTTCTGAGTCTCTCTACTTCCCTCCTGGAAGTTCTCGGTGTGACTCCCTCTGAGCCTCGATTTCCCTCTTGGAAACCCCTTTGTCAATGTCGAGATGCCCCTACTTTGATCATTAGTGCAGTTGCACCACTAATTCGAATTTCTTGGCTAGAAATCCTCGAAAACGACTCCCTCCTCCTTGGTCTTGCCCTGTTAGGTATTGTTCTGACCACAGTATCAAATAGCTTCACTCCGCAACTTACCCACATCGTCCTATGCCCGAGCAAATTGAAGGTTAGAGCCTCTAGGCTCTACGCAATCCCGAAACCAACAAAATCTGCACCTCCTAGCCACGGGCATCAATCCTTCCTCACTGAGAAAGATGATCGGGCACTATGTAGGTCAGGTCTGCTCCTTTCTACCATTGCGTTGATCCTTTTCCCGGCTCAAGCTAATGACACAGGCACTGCGTCACCCCTGCCTTGATGCTTTTCCGCTAGGAACAACTTCTGTCACTCGAGACAGTTGTTTCTGTTGTTGCTGCTCTGCTCGGCTGATGCCCTCAATTATCCTATGATCTGCAACCATGCTTCGATACCATGTTGGAATTTCTAAGTCTAATTGTTAGAAATCCTTCCACAACTTTCTGATTTATTTCTTCCTACTTGTTCCATTAATTAACAAGTTATTTACCATGTAAATGCTGAAAATAAATACAAGTACAGTCTCAATACATACATATCATCAACTGAAGGAAAAACAAGAACATAAGTGACACCGTTATTTTTGGACTAATGTCCCCGGAAAAACCCAATGCAGGAAAACCGATGCAGTTATCTGAGGGTTTTATTATTAAGCAGTTTCAGTATACAATCTGGGTGCCAGAGATGGCTCACCCAACAGAGAATGCCCTCGACAGTAGCACCTCTCAATTGGAGACAGATATCAGCCCCAATCTGCCCCACGAAATCTCCGAGCGTCAGCTTCGAGGGTCTGCGTTAGCCTTTTTGGCCCAGCGTCAACCCAACGTCAGCCTATTTGGCCTAGTGTCAGCCTCTAAGGGCTCTGTGTTAGCCCCTGGAGCCTTTGCGTCTCGCACGATAGGCCTCCTCAGGCTCTATGCAGCTACTGACTGCCTTTGTGTGGCCTCTAGCTACTTTTGCGTGGCCTCTAGCTGGCTCTGCGTCAACCCTCTCCCGACTTTTGTGCTCATGCTCTCCCGACTTTTGTGTTGATGCTCCCGGTACTATCTCTGCCTCTCTGCTACTGCATTCACTGCCCCTCAACTGCAACTCTGATCACTCCTTCGACTTCCTCAGCAAGCAATGCCCCAGAAAATCGAATTCTTGATCAACTCGGTGTGTCCTCCAGCTGACCCTCAAACCTCTTCTTATGCTTTTCTCATTGACAATTCAACAGCTAAGATTAGATCTGACTTGATCCATGACTTTTGGACCATTTTAAATCAGTTTTATATTAATTCACATTAATATTTTATTTTCCATAAGTTTAGACTTAGGGGCTCCATTAAAAATATTAATTATTTTAATATCTCCCAAACTGGTTAGATTCTACCCAAAACATTTCTGGGTCTTGGAGATCTCATGTGCTTTAGCCTCTCCACCAATTTTCAAGGCTGATCACATCTGATGCTACTTCAAATCAACACATCAACAAGTAGGTCAAGTGTTGTCTTGTTCAAGGTAGATTGGTTGAAGCACTGACACCGAACCCTAGTTTGTATTTCTAGTATTAGTGATTGTATGAGGGCCATGATCCCTGGGACCAAAGCTCTAAACAATGTACTACAGTTTGTTAATATAACGAAGTTGGGTTGTTGAAAAATGATAAGTTGTCTATTTATGTACATGTTGATTTTTTGTTGTATTTATTCCATTGTGCAAAGTAGTTTGTTGTGGCATTTGAGTTGGTTGTGTCATAGATTCTTAGACCCTAACCTACGTTCTCTAGTGACGTGGGAAAACAACATCATCGTCTCTAGTGCACATTGTGTAGGGGTGTGCGTGTGATGTGGAGCAAAAAAGCACATAAATTTAAACATTCCATTTGATGTATATGTCAAACCATTAACTGAGTGGTACTACCCAAGAACTACTACCCAAGAACCATGCTAGAAGGAAAAAACTTCATGTAAACAAATAACAATAACACTATTTTGTTGGAAACCAACATGACTCACCCATCCTTTGGGTGGCATTTACATTGCCTATCTTCTCAACTTGACCCTCCGAGACACTACAATTGTAGTCACTCAATTCACAAAGTAATATTCTATATGAGATCATGAATAAAGCACGAATTTAAATAACAAATATACAAAGTGATATATTAAACATACACACACCTACCCTCCCTTCCCTTGGCTAATATTTTAGCAACGAATAGAATAAATCACTTACAATTTGTAGAATGTCTCATCCATCTGCCGAAATTGTAGAATCTCTAATGCATCTTCACCACTTCACCTTTGTAGATTGTACAATTGTAGCTCCACTATATAAAGAAGATCAATGTAGTTGATGATGACAACATAGATAAAGCATATAATATATTGAATAGCAAAAAAATGCAGCCACAAATTAGCAAAATATACTTTTAAGTGAAACGCATTAAGTGTGTTGACTCACCCTCATTTATGAACAATAACCTCCTCCATTTTTTTTTTGTCTGCTTCCTTTGTTTCCTTTTCCACACCAAGGAATGAAACCAAGACCAAATTACAAAGAACGTGGAAGAAAAAAAAAAAAAACGAGTACAACAAACCCAATAAATGAAACCAAGACAAAACTACAAAAAAAGAGAAAAAAGGGTGAAACAAAGAAAAACGATTACAACACAAAGCATGGCCATGCTCAAACTCAACAAAAAACACAAACAAAGAAAAAAATGCAAACACCCGTTCTGCACATTATCTCTCCTGCAATGTACCATTCTCTCCTGGAAGGAAAAGAAGTAAACTAAATGAGGTTAAGATACACATAGTTAGTAATGGTACACATATTTCAAAACAAATAATTATTCGTACTAGGAAACATACCTCCCCTAGAGTTTGTTTTATAACAATGAACGATCTCTTTTGTATTCCACTTTCAGAACAAGTCATCTTTAAGGAAAAGAAGTAAATTGAATAAAGTTAAAATACACACAGTTAGTAATGGTACATATATTTCAAAACTAATAAGTATTCATAATAGGAAACATACCTCCCCTAGAGTTTGTTTTACAACAATGAACGATCTCTTTTGTATTCCACTTGTTCGTTCTCATCAAAACAAGTCATCTATAGAAGATACAAAATAAGCTATTAGAATTGTTATATAAATTAAACTAGAAATTAGAATGAAATTATTAATCATAATAAGAAACACACATTTTTTTGAATTTGTTATATAAAAAGAGAGGCCATTTTGTATTTCGCGTGTTCATGCCCATTGGACAAATATTCTGCAATAAATACATAAAAAAATATTAAATTTCTAATAAAAGTTAAACTAGAGAGTTTGAGGCATGAACTTATCATGCAACTTAGTTTGAGTCCAATTGTATTCCATGACATATCAAAAAAAATATAAATTATCACAAAAAAATATAAATTTTCTAGACTACTTGTACTTGTACTAAGAATAATACAAACAATGCTTTCATAAGAGGTAATTTTTTTTTGTTTGAAAATGAATCTAAACATATGTAAACAAATTGAACTCCCAAACCATAGGGTCCACAAGGAAATAGTGTTGTATGTTGGCACGATGGACAAGGCAATAGTGTTGTATGTTGGCACGATGGTTGGTTGGTTGGTTGAAAGGTCAATATGCTTGCTTGCTTAATTTTACCCACTTCTTCTTGCTTGCTCAACTTTACCCACCTCTTTTATAGGGAATGTACTATGGAGAGCCAAAAAAATACAAATTTAAAAAAACCATGTGATGTATATGTGAAACCACTAATTGAGTAATACAACCCAAGAACCATGCTCGAAGGAGAAATAGTAGTGCAAACAAATAATGAAAATATTATTTTATTGGAAAACTAAGACTCACCCATCCTCTATGCTCCATCTCCAAAAAAATACAAATTTAAAAAAACCATGTGATGTATATGTGAAACCACTAATTGAATAATACAACCCAAGAGCCATGCTCGAAGGAGAAGCTCGAAGGAGAAATAATAGTGCAAACAAATAATGAAAATATTATTTTATTGGAAAACTAAGACTCACCCATCCTCTATGCTCCATTTGCATTGCTTAAAGTATCTTCTCCACTAGACCATCCCAGACACTACAATGGTAGTCACTCACTGAACAAAGTAATCTTGTATGTGAAATCATGAATAAACCACGATAGAATTTGAATAAAAAATATACATAGCAATAAATTAATCATACACATACCTGCTAACTCTTCAGTAATGTTATAGCAGCGACAATTATGAACAATAAGCCTAGAAATGTGAACCCCGTTATAACTTTTCTCTCTATTTCAATTCAAAATTTTCGGAAAACCTCAAACCTCACACCCATTAAAAAAATTATACTACCTTGAAGCCATGACAAAAGGATGAATCATTGTGCAAGAAACATATATTACGGTGGATTAAAGCACAATATTATTATATAGGAAAAAAATATGGCTCACCAATCCTTTGCGATATATTTGTAGAATCTCCAAGGTATTTTTACCACTTCACCTTCATAGACTATACAACTGTAGTCGCTCACTACACAAAGAAAATAAATATAGTTGAGTATGAGACCACATATAAACCATATAATAAATCGAAAAACAATCAAATAGAGTCACGAATGAGGAAAAGATAATTGTGAGTGAAGTGCATTGTGTATAGTTAGGGTGATTCACCTTCATTTATCTATGATAACCTCTACCTCATTTATTTCATATTTTCTCCATGCAAACAAAACCAAAACCAAACTACAAGAAATGAGAAAACGAGTACAACACAAAGCATGGTCACTCTCAAACTCTACAAAAACAAAACATGTAGACAACAACAAACAAAAAATTGCAAACTTCCCCCTTCATATTATATCTATTGCAATGTCCTCTGCTCCACTGAAAATAAAAAAAGTGAGGTGATTAAGGTTAAAATATCAACATAGATAGTAATGGTAAGCATATTTAAAAATTGATAATTATTTAGAATAAGAAACATACCTCCTTTAGAATTTGTTATTTAACGATAGGCATTGCTTTGTATTCCATTTACTTGTGTTCACAAGAATAAGCCATCTACAACAGATACATAATAAAATATTAGAATCATTATACAAGTTCAACTAGAGAGTTGAATGTAATAATCAATCATAATATGAAACATACATGTCTTTGAGTTTTGTAGGGGAGCAACAGGAGGTTGCAGAACGAGGTATGTTTGTCCTCTTGTTTTGATGTTGTTTTTTAGTGGATGGTTATCCTAGTTTGGACAAAGTTTGGGGGGCATCTAAGGGACTGTGTCGAGGGTAGAAGAAGGTGTCCTTGCAGTCCTAGATCAGTTTGACAAGGAATTTGGCTGCTATAAGAAGGACAAAATTTGAGAAGCCTAAGGGTTTGGTTCTTGGAGAAATAAGGGTAGCCAAGTAGGCCTATGAATCATCCCTAAGTTAATTGTTGGCGAAGGACTATAGACAATCATAGTGGGCAACCCTCCATGCCCTAAGATTGTTTACATTGGAGCAACACAAAAAGGCAATAGTGGGAAGAAGTCCCAAAGCGCTGAGGAGAAACAGTGGGTAATCTCAGAGTTATTCAAAAACAAAGTTGTGAACATCTCACAAGAAGACCCTATGTGTTGATTCATTGATGGACTAATGATCAACTAGAGGGCAATTGGAGAGCCGTGTTCAGAGACCTAAAGGAGCAGGATTCATTGATAGAGGCAGATTGGTGTTGTTGTAGTTTGGGAGCCAAAGGAATGACATATGTGTTCGGGACACATGGAATGAAAGGGTCGTGGAGCGCTACATCAACAAGTAGGTCAAGTGTTGTCTTGTTCAAGGTAGATTGGTTGAAGGATTGATACCGAACCCTAGTTTGTATTTCTTTTATTAGTGATTGTATTAGGGCCATGATCCCTGGTTCCAAAGCCCTAAATAATGTACTACAGTTTGTTAATATAATGAAGTTGGGTTGTTGAAAAGTGGTAAAAAATAATCTATTTATGTACACACTGATTTTTTGTTGTATTTATTCCATTGTGCAAAGTAGTTTGTTGTGGAATTTGAGTTGGTTGTGTCATATATTCTTAGACCCTAACCTACATTCTCTAGTGACGTGGAAAAACAACATCCTTGTCTCTAGTGAACATTGCCTAGGGGTGTGCGTGTGATGTGGAGCAAGAAAACACACAAATTTAAACATTCCATTTGATGTATATGTCAAACCACTAACTGAGTGGTACTACTTGAGAACCATGCTAGAAGGAAAAAACTTCAAGTAAACAAACAATAATAACACTATTTCTTTGGAAACCAACACGACTCACCCATCCTTTGTGTGGCATCTACATTGCCTATCTTCTCAACCCGACCCTCCGAGACACTACAATTGTAGTCACTCACTGCACAAAGCAATATTATATATGAGATCATGAATAAAGCACGAGTTTAAATTACAAATATACAAAGCGATGTATTAAACATACACATACCTACCCTACTACACGAGAACCATGCTAGAAGGAAAAAAACTTCAAGTAAACAAATAATAATAACATTATTTTGTTGGAAACCAACATGACTCACCCATCCTTTGCGTGGCATCTACATTGTCTATTTTCTCAACTCTCAACTCGACCCTCCGAGACACTACAATTGTAGTCACTCACTGAACAAAGTAATATTATATATGAGATCATGAATAAAGCACTAGTTTCAATAACAAATATACAAAGCGTTGTATTAAACATACACATACGTACCCTCCCTTGGCTAATATTTTAGTAACGAATAGAATAAATCACTTACAACTTGTAGAATGTCTCACCCATCCACCACTTACAATTTGTAGAATGTCTCACCCATCCACTACCATAGTTGTAGAATGTCTAATGCATCTTCGCCACTTCACCTTTATTGTACAATTGTAGCTCTTCACTACATAAAGAAGATCAATGTAGTTGATTATGACAACATAAATAAAGCATATAATAAATTGAATAGCAAAAGAATGGAGCCACAAATTAGCAAAATATACCTTTAAGTGAAGCGCATTACATAGAGGTGTGTTGACTCACCCTCATTTACGAGCAATAACCTCCATTTTTTTCGTCTGCTTCATTTGTTTCCTTTTCCACACCAACAAATGAAACCGAGACCAATTACAAAGAACGTGAAAAAAAAAGGAAAACGAGTACAACAAACCCAATAAATGAAACCAAGACAAAACTACAAAAAAAAGAGAAAAAAAAGTTTAAACAAAAAAACAATTACAACACAAAGCATGGCCATGCTCAAACTCAACCAAAAAACATGAACAAAGAAAAAAATGCAAACACCCGTTCTGCACATTATCTCTCCTGCAATGTACCGTCCTCTCCTGGACGGAAAAGAAGTAAACTGAACAAGGTTAAAATACACATAGTTAGTAATGGTACACATATTTGAAAACCAATAATTATTCATAATAGGAAACATACCTCCCCTAGAGTTTGTTTTATAACAATGAATGATCTATTTTGTATTCCACTTGCTCGTGCTCATCAGAACAAGTCATCTACAAAAGATACAAAATATAAGCTATTAGAATTGTTATATAAATTAAACTAAAGATTAGAATGAAATTATTAATCATAATAAGAAACACACCTTTCTTTGAGTTTGTTATATAAAAAGAGAAGCCATTTTGTATTTCACGTGTTCTCACTAGACAAATATTCTGCAATAAATACATAAAAAATATTAAATTTCTAATAAAATTTAAACTAGAGAGTTTGAAGGCATGAACTTGTCATGCAACTTAGTTCGAGTCCAATTGTATTCCATGCCATATCACAAAAAAATACAAATTATCACAAAAGATATTTATTTTCTAGACTAGATGTACTTCTACTAAGAATAATACAAAGAATGCTTTCATAAGAGGTAATTCTTTTTCGTATGAAAATGAATCTAAATATATCTAAACAAATTGAAATCCCAAAACCATAGGGGCCATAAGGCAACTTAGTTCGAGTCCAATTGTATTCCATGCCATATCACAAAAAAATACAAATTATCACAAAAGATATTTATTTTCTAGACTAAATGTACTTCTACTAAGAATAATACAAAGAATGCTTTCATAAGAGGTAATTATTTTTTGTATGAAAATGAATCTAAATATATCTAAACAAATTGAACTCCCAAAACCATAGGGTCCACAAGGCAATAGTGTTGTACGTTAGCACGATGGTTGATTGGTTGAAGGGTCAATATGCTTGTTTGCTCAACTTTACACACCTCTTCTATAGGGCATGTACTATGGAGAGCCAAAAAAAATACAAATTTAAAAAAACCATGTGATGTATACGTGAAACCACTAATTGCGTAATACAACCCAAGAACCATGCTCGAAGGAGAAATAGTAGTGCACACAAATAATAAAAATACTATTTTATTGGAAAACTACGACTCACCCATCCTCTATGCTCCATTTGCATTGATTAAAGTATTTTCTCCACTCGACCATCCCAGACACTACAGCGATAGTCACACCACACAAAGTAATCTTATATGTGAAATCATGAATAAACCACGAGAGAAATTGAACAAAAAATATACAAAGAGATAAATTAATCATACACATCCCTGCTAACACTTCAGTAATGTTATAGCAACAATAATTATGAACAATAAGCTTGGAAATGTGAACCCTGTTATACCTTTTTCTCTATTTCGTATCAAATTTTTCGGAAAATCTCAAACCTCACACCCATTAACAAGATTATACTACCTTGAAGCCATGACAAAAGGATGAACATTGTGAAAGCAACATATATTACGGTGGATTAAAGCACAATATTATTATGTAGGAAAAAAATATGGCTCACCAATCCTTTGGTGTGCGTTTGTAGAATCTCTAAGGTATTTTCACCAACTTCACCTTCACAGACTATAAAACTGTAGTCGCTCACTACACAAAGAAAATAAATATAGTTGAGTATGAGACCCCATATAAACCATATAATAAATTGAAAAGCAAGCAAATAGAGTCACGAATGAGGAAATGATAATTGTGAGTGAAGTGCATTGTGTATAGTTAGGGTGATTCACCTTCATTTATCAATGATAACCTCCACCTCATTTCTTTCATTTTCTCTCCATGCAAATGAAACCAAGACCAGTGAAGTGCATTGTGTATAGTTAGGGTGATTCACCTTCATTTATCAATAATAACCTCCACCTCATTTCTTTCATTTTCTCTCCATGCAAATGAAACCAAGACCAAACTACAGGAAATGAGAAAACGAGTACAACACGAAGCATGCTCACTCTCAAATTCGACAAAAACAAAACATGTAGACAACAAGAAACAAAAAATTGCTAACTTCCCCCTTGCACATTATTTCTATTGTAGTGTCCTCTCCTCCGCTGAAAAGAAAAAAAGTGGGGTGGTTAAGGTTAAAATACAAACATAGATAGTAATGATAAGCATATTTAAGAACTGATAATTATTTAAAATAAGAAACATACCTCCTTTAAAATTTGTTATATAACGATAGGCATTGCTTTATATTCCATTTACTTGTGCTCACCAGAACAAGCCATCTACAACAAATACATAATAAAATATTAGAATCATTATACAAGTTAAACTAGAGAGTTGAATGTAATAATCAATCATAATATGAAACATACATGTCTTTGAATTTTGTTATATAAAGGGGGATAATCCATTCTGTACTTCACGTATTCATGCTCACTGGAATCAACCATTTACAATAGATACGCAATAAACTATTAAGATTCTAATCAAAGTTAAACTAGAGAGTTGAAGGCAGGAACTTGTCATCCAACTTAATTACAATCCATTTATATTCCATGCTATATCTCAAAATATATAAATTTTTCTAAACTAGAAGTAATTCTACTAGGAATAATGCAATTTAATGTTTTCATAAGAGAAATAATTCTTTTTGTAGAGGGATCTAAGCATATTTAAACATATTGAACAACCAAAATCTTAAGAGCCCACAAGGCAATAGTATTGTCTATTAGCACAATGGTTGATTGGTTGAAGGGTTTGTATGCTTGCTTGCTCAACCTTAGCATCATTTGTTGAGATTTGTAGCTTGGTAGGTACTCCAAACCGTAGGGTACAAGGTTGTGAAGGATTTGGAACCGCATGGGATTTGTGGGCAAGAGAGTACCCAAGTTGTGTGCTTTGCACCCAAAGTTGTGGGTGTGAATCCCTTAAGTTGTGGGTGTGAATCCATTAAGAGATTTGATGACTTCGGAACTTCAACATGATAGAGCACCCTTAAAGGAGCAAGGGGTTGCTTCAAGCCCCAAGAGAGCCCTTGTCACTGTGGAAAAATGAATGTTTATATGTTTTGAGAGGGTGAATTGTTTTAAAGATCAAGTCGGCCTTAGTTAAAGAGGTCCTTCTTGAAGGGATAAATGTCACCCTAAGCGAAAGATACAAATATGTGAGGGGAGAGAGCTCATTCCACACATCCAAGGAGCAAGACATCAAAGAATATACCTCTGAAAGAGATGAAGATCAAAAGGAGTTCAAGCGAAGTGGAGAAGGAGCATTTTTGTGTCTTCTTGAGACTGTTTTGAGGACAATATTGATAGGCAACAGGCTGAGGGCTAAGAGGTGAATTTTGGGCAATGTTTTTGCACGTTTGAGGAGATTTTTTTGTGCGTTTCAAGACGCAAGTTCTCTGGATTGATTGCAGGTGAACGACATATCTTTTGGGGAGGGCGGAGAAGCCTAGTAGGATGCCTAACATAGGCCACAATCACAGTAGGGGACAACGTAGTTAGAAGAGGACTAAAGTGAAGGCAAAACACAAGTTTTGGATCAGAATTTAGGGTTGACGTGTGCCCTCACTAGAGCTTAGAAATTGCACTGAAGGCGAGGTCAAGGGGATCAGCAGGAGGTTGCAGAACAAGGTATGTTTGTCCTCTTGTTTTGATGTTGTTTTTTAGTGGATGGTTATCCTAGTTTGGACAAAGTTTGAGGGGCACCTAAAGGACTATGTGGAGGGTAGAAGAAGGTGTCCTTACAGCCCTAGATCAGTTTGACAAGGAATTTGGCTGCTATAAGAAGGACAAACTTTGAGAAGCCTAAGGGTTTTGTTCTTGGAGAAACGAGGGTAGCCAAGGAGGCTTATGAATCATCCCTATGTTAATTGTTGGAGAAGGACTATAGAAAATCATAGTGGGCAACCCTCCATGCCCTAAGATTGTTTACATTGGAGTAGCACAAGAAGGCAATAGTGGGAAGAACTCCGAAAGAGCTGAAGAGCAATAGTGGGTAATCTCAGAGTTATTCACAAGCCAAGTTGTAAACAACTCACAACTAGACCCTATGTGTTGATCCATTGATGGACTAATGATCAACTAGAGGGCAGTTGGAGAGCCGTGCTTAGAGATCTAAAGGAGCAGGATTCATTGATAGAGGCAGATTGGTGTTGTTGTAGTTTGGGAGCCAAAGGAACGACATATGTGTTCGGGACACATGGACTGAAAGGTTTGTGGAGCACTACATCAACAAGTAGGTCAAGTGTTGTCCTGTTCAAGGTAGATTGGTTGAAGGACTGACACCGAACCCTAGTTTGTATTTCTTGTATTAGTGATTGTATGAGGGCCATGATCCCTGGTACCAGAGCCCTAAATAATGTACCACAGTTTGTTAATATAACGAAGTTGGGTTGTGGAAAAGTGGTAAAAGGTTGTCTATTTATGTACATGTTGATTTTTTGTTGTATTTATTCCATTGTGAAAAGTGGTTTGTTGTGGCATTTGAGTTGGTTGTGTAATAGATTCTTAGACCCTAACCTACATTCTCTAGTGATGTGGAAAACAACATCCTCGTCTGTAGTGCGCATTGTCTAGGGGTGTGTGTGTGATGTGGAGGAAGAAAGCATATAAATTTAAACATTCCATCTGATGTATATGTCAAACCACTAACTGAGAACCATGCTAGAAGGAAAAAACTTCAAGTAAGCAAATAATAATAACACTATTTTGTTGGAAACCAACACGACTCACCCATCCTTTGTGTGGCATCAACATTGCCTATCTTCTCAAACCGACCCTCCAAGACACTACAATTGTAGTCACTCACTGCACAAAGTAATATTATATATGAGATCATGAATAAAACACAAGTTTAAATTACAAATATACAAGGTATGTTAAAATTGCAGAACAAGGTATATTTGTCCTCTTTTTTTGATGTTTTTTTAGTGGATTGTTATCCTAGTTTGGAAAAAGTTTGGGGGGCATCTAAAGGACTGTGTGGAGGGTAGAAGAAGGTGTCCTTGCAGCCCTAGATCAATTCGACAAGGAATTTGGTTGCTATAAGAAGGACAAACTTTGAGAAGCCTAAGGGTTTGGTTTTTGGAGAAATAAGGGTAGCCAAGGAGGCTTATGAATCATCCCTAAGTTAATTTCTGGAGAAGGACTATAGACAATCATAGTGGGCAACCCTCCATGCCCTAAGATTGTTTACATTGGAGCAGCACAAGAAGGCAATAGTGGGAAGAAGTCCGAAAGAGCTGAGGAGCAACAGTGTTTATTCACAAACAAAGTTGTGAACAACTCACAAGAAGACCCTATGTGTTGATTCATTGATGGACTTATGATCAACTAGAGGGCAGTTGGAGAGCCGTGTTCAGAGACCTAAAGGATCCATATTCATTGATAGAGGCAAATTGGTGTTGTTGTAGTTTGGGAGCCAAAGGAACGACATATGTGTTCGGGACAAATGGACTGAAAGGGTTGTGGAGTGCTACATCAACAAGTAGGTCAAGTGTTGTCTTGTTCAAGGTAGATTGGTCGAAGGACTGACACGAACAAAAGTTTGTATTTCTTGTATTAGTGATTGTATGAGGGCGATGATTCCTGGTACCAGAGCCCTAAATAATGTACTACAATTTGTTAATATAACGAAATTGGGTTGTTGAAAAGTGATAAAAAGTTGTCAATTTATGTTGATTTTTTGTTGTATTTATTCCATTGTGCAAAGTAGTTTTTTGTGGCATTTGAGTTGGTTGTGTAATAGATTCTTAGACCCTAACCTACATTCTCTAGTGACATGGAAGAACAACATCCTCGTCTCTAGTGCACATTGTCTAGGGGTGTGCGTGTGATGTGGAGCAAGAAAGAACATAAATTTAAACATTCCATCTGATGTATATGTCAAACAACTAATTGAGTGGTACTACCCAAGAACCATGCTAGAAGGAAAAAACTTAAAGTAAGCAAATAATAATAACACTATTTTGTTGTAAATCAACACGACTCACCCATCGTTTCTGTGGCATCTACATTGCCTATCTTTTCAACCCGACCCTCCAAGACACTACAATTGTAGTCACTTACTCAAAGTAATATTATATATGAGATCATGAATAAAGCACGAGTTTAAATTACAGATATACAAAACGATGTATTAAACATACACATACCTTCCCTACTACACGAGAACCATGCTAGAAGGAAAAAACTTCAAGTAAACAAATAATAATAACACTATTTTGTTGGAAACCAACATGACTCACCCATCCTTTGCATGGCATCTACATTGTCTATCTTCTCAGCTCGACCCTCCAAGACACTACAATTGTAGTCACTCAATGAACAAAGTAATATTATATATGAGATCATGAATAAACCACAAGTTTAAATAACAAATATACAAAGCGATGTATTAAACATACACATACCTGCCCACCGTTGGCTAATATTTTAGCAACGAATAGAACAAATCACTTACAATTTGTAGAATGTCTCACCCATCCTCTGCCACAATTGTAGAATGTCTAATGCATCTTCAACACTTCACCTTTGTAGATTGTAAAATTGTAGCTCTTTACTACATAAAGAAGATCAATGTAGTTGATTATGACAACATAGATAAAGCATATAATAAATTGAATAGCATAAAAATCGAGCCACAAATTAGCAAAATATACTTTTAAGTGAAGCGCATTACATATAGGTGTGGCTCACCCTCATTTACAAACAATAACCTCCATTTTTTTTGTCAGCGTCCTTTGTTTCGTTTTCCACACCAACAAACGAAACCGAGACCAAATTACAAAGAACGTGAAAAAAAAGAAGGAAAACGAGTACAACAAACCCAATAAATGAAACCAAGACAAAACTACAAAAAAAGAGAAAAAAAAGGTGAAACAAAGAAAAATGATTACAACACAGCATGGCCATGCCCAAACTCAACAAAAAATAACATGAACAAAGAAAAAAATTCAAACACCCATTCTGCAAATTATCTCTCCTACAATGTACCGTCCTCTCCTGGAAAGAAAAGAAGTAAATTAAACAAGGTTAAAATACACATAGTTCGTAATGGTACACATATTTCAAAACCAATAATTATTCATAATAGGAAACATACCTCCCCTAGAGTTTGTTTTATAACAATGAATGATCTATTTTGTATTCCACTTGCTCGTGCTCATCAGAACAAGTCATCTACAAAAGATACAAAATAAGCTATTAGAATTGTTATATAAATTAAACTAGAAATTAGAATGAAATTATTAATCATAATAAGAAACACACCTTTCTTTTAGTTTGTTATATAAAAAGAGAGTCCATTTTGTATTTCACGTGTTCTCATTGGAGAAATATTCTGCAATATATACATAAAAAATATTAAATTTCTAATAAAATTTAAACTAGAGAGTTTGAAGGCATGAACTTGTCATGCGACTTAGTTCGAGTCCAATTGTATTCCATACCATATCACAAAAAAAAATATAAATTATCACGAAAAATATAGATTTTCTAGACTAGATGTACTTCTACTAGGAATAATACAAACAATGCATTCATAAGAGGTAAATTTTTTTTGTTCGAAAATGACTCTAAACATATCTAAACAAATTGAACTCCCAAAACCATAGGGTCCACAAGGCAATAGTGTTGTATGTTAGCACGATGGTTGATTGGTTGATGGGTCAATATGCTTGCATGCTCAACTTTACCCACCTCTTCTATAAGGCATGTACTATGGAGAGCCAAAAAAAAATAAATTTAAAAAAACCACGTGATGTATACGTGAAACCACTAATTGAGTAATACAACCCAAGAACCATGCTCGAAGTAGAAATAGTAGTGCAAACAAATAATAAAAATACTATTTTAATGGAAAACTACAACTCACCCATCCTCTATGCTCCATTTTCATTGCTTAAAGTATCTTCTCCACTCGACCATCCCATACACTACAACGGTAGTCACTCACCGCACGAAGTAATCTTGTATGTGAAATCATGAATAAACCACGAGAGAAATTGAATAAAATAATACAGAGCGATAAATTAATCATACACATACCTGCTAACTCTTCAGTAATGTTATAGCAGCAACAATTATGATCAATAAACCTGGAAATGCGAACCCCGTTATAACTTTTCTCTCTATTTCGTATCAAATTTTTCGGAAAATCTCAAACCTCACACCCATTAACAAGATCATACTACCTTGAAGCCATGACAAAAGGATGAATCATTGTGAAAGTAACATATATTACGGTGGATTAAAGCACAATATTATTATGTAGGAAAAAAATATGGCTCACCAATCCTTTGCGGTGCGTTTGTGGAATCTCTAAGGTATTTTCACCAACTTCACCTTCATAGACTATACAACTATAGTCACTCACTACACAAAGAAAATAAATATATGAATATGAGACCCCATATAAACCATATAATAAATTGAAAAGCAAGCAAATAGAGTCATGAACGACGAAAAGATAATTGGGAGTGAAGTGCATTGTGTATAGTTAGGGTGATTCACCTTCATTTATCAATGATAACCTCCACCTCATTTCTTTCATTTTCTCTCCATGCAAACAAAACCAAGACCAAACTACAAGAGATGAGAAAACGAGTACAACACAAAGCATGGTCACTCTCAAACTTGACAAAAACAAAACATGTAGACAACAACAAACAAAAAATTGCAAACTTCCCCCTTGCACATTATTTTTATTGCAGTGTCCTCTCCTCCGCTGAAAAGAAAAAAAGTGGGGTGGTTAAGGTTAAAATACAAACATTGATAGTAAGGATAAGCATATTTAAAAATTGATAATTATTTAGAATAAAAAACATACCTCCTTTAGAATTTGTTATATAACGATAGACATCGCTTTATATTCCATTTACTTGTTCTCGCCAGAACAAGCCATCTACAACAGATACATAATAAAATATTAGAATCGTTATACAAGTTAAACTAGAGAGTTGAATGTAATAATCAATCATAATATGAGACATACATGTCTTTGAGTTTTGTAATATAAAGGGGGATAATCCATTATGTATTTCACGTATTCGTGCTCACCGGAATTAACCATCAGCAATAAATACACAATAAACTATTAGAACTCTAATAAAAGTTAAACTAGAGAGTTGAAGGCAGGATCTTGTCATCCAACTTAATTACAATCCATTTATATTCCATGCTATATCTCAAAATATATAAATTTTCTAAACTAGAGGTAATTCTACCAGGAATAATGCAATTTACTATTTTCATAAGAGAAATAATTCTTTTTGTAGAGGGATCTAAGCATATTTAAACATATTGAACAACCAAAATCCTAGAGGCCGCAAGGCAATAGTCTTGTCTATTAGCACAATAGTTGATTGGTTGAAGGGCCTATATGCTTGCTTTCTTAACCTTACCATCCTCTGTTGAGATTTGTAGCTTGGTAGGTACTCCAAACCCTAGGGTACAAGGTTGTGAAGGATTTGGAACCGCATGGGATTTGTGGGCAAGAGAGTACCCAAGTTGTGGGCTTTGCACCCAAAGTTGTGGGTGTGAATCCATGAAGAGATTTCATGACTTGGCACTTCGACATGATAGAGCACCCTTAAAGGAGCAAGGGGTTGCTTCAAGCACCAAGAGAGCCCTTTTCACTGTGGAAAAATGAACGTTTATATGTTTTGAGTGGGTGAATTGTTTTAAAGAGGCCCTTCTTGAAGGGATAAATGTCATCCTAAGCGAAAGATATAAATATGTGAGAGGAGAGAGCTCATTCCACACATCCAAGGAGCAACACATCAAAGAATATATCTCTGAAAAAGATGAAGATCAAAAGGAGTTCAAGCAAAGTGGAGAAGGAGCATTTCTGTGTCTTCTTGAGACTGTTTTGAGGACAATATTTATAGGCGACGGGCCGGGGGCTAAGAGGTGAATTTTGGGGAAATTTTGTGCACGTTTAAGGAGATTTTTCTCTGTGTTTCAGGCCGCAGGTTCTTTGGATTGATTGCAGGTGAAAGATATTTCTTTTGGGGAGGGCGGAGAGGCCTAATAGGATGCCTAACCTAGGCCACAATCACAGCAGGGGACAACGTAGATAGAAGAGGCCTAGAGTGAGGGAAAACACAAGTTTTGGATCAGAATTTAGGGTTGACGTGTGCCCTCACTAGAGCTCAAAAATTGCACTGAAGCCGAGGTCAAGGGGAGCAACAGGAGGTTGTAGAACAAGGTATGTTTGTCCTCTTGATTTGATGTTGTTTTTTATTGGATGGTTATCCTAGTTTGGACAAAGTTTGAGGGGCATCTAAAGGACTGTGTGGAGAGTAGAAGAAGGTGTCCTTGCAGCCCTAGATGATTTTGACAAGGAATTTGGCTGCTATAAGAAGGACAAACTTTGAGAAGCCTAACGGTTTGGTTCTTGGAGAAATAAGGGTAGCCAAGGAGGCTTATGAATCATCCCTAAGTTAATTGTTGGAGAAGGACTATAGACAATCATAGTGGGCAACCCTCCATGCCCTAAGATTGTTTACATCGGAGCAACACAAGAAGGAAATAGTAGGAAGAAGTCTGGAAGAGCTGAGGAGCAACAGTGGGTAATCTCAGAGTTATTCACGAACAAAGTTGTGAACAACTCACAAGAAGACCCTATGTGTTGATTCATTGATGGACTAATGATCAACTAGAGGGCAGTTGGAGAGCCGTGTTCAGAGACCTAAAGGAGAAAGATTCATTGACATAGGCAGATTTGTGTTGTTGTATTTTGGGAGCCAAAGGAACGACATATGTGTTCAAGACACATAGACTGAAAGGGTTGTAGAGCGCTACATCAAAAAGTAGGTCAAGTGTTGTCTTGTTCAAGGTAGATTGGTTGAAGGACTGACACCGAACCCTAGTTTGTATTTCTTGTATTAGTGATTGTATGAGGGAGATGATCCTTGGTTCCAGAGCCCTAAATAATGTACTACAATTTGTTAATATAACGAATTTGGGTTCTTGAAAAGTGGTAAAATGTTGTCTATTTATGTACATGTTGATTTTTTGTTGTATTTATTCCATTATGCAAAGTATTTTGTTGTGGCATTTGAGTTGGTTGTGTAATAGATTATTAGACCCTAACCTACATTCTCTAGTGACATGGAAAAACAACATCCTCATCTTTAGGGACATTGTCTAGGGGTGTGTGTGTAATATGGAGCAAGGAAGCACATAAATTTAAACATTCCATCTCATGTATATGTCAAACCACTAACTGAGTGGTATTACCCGAGAACCATGCCAGAAGGAAAAAATTTCAAGTGAACAAATAATAATAACACTATTTTGTTGGAAACCAACACGACTCACCCATCCTTTGTGTGGCATCTACATTGCCTATCTTCTCAACCCGACCCTCCGAGACACTACAATTGTAGTCACTCACTACACAAAGTAATATTATATATGAGATCATGAATAAAGCACGAGTTTAAATTACAAATATACAAAGCAATGTATTAAACATACACATACCTTCCCTACTACACGAAAACCATGCTAGAAGGAAAAAACTTCAAGTAAACAAATAATAATAATAATAGTATTTTGTTGGAAACCTACATCACCCACCCATCCTTTGCGTGGCATCTACATTGTCTATCTTCTCAACTCAACCCTCCAAGGCACTACAATTGTAGTCACTCAATGAACAAAGTAATATTATATATGAGATCATGAATAAAGCACGAGTTTAAAATACAAACATACAAAGCGATGTATTAAACATACACATACCTGCCCTCCCATGGCTAATATTTTAGCAACAAATAGAATAAATCACTTACAATTTGTAAAATGTCTCACCCATCCTCTGCCACTGTTGTAGAATGTCTAATGCATCTTCACCACTTCACCTTTGTAGATTGTACAATTGTAGCTCTTCACTACATAAAGAATATCAATGTAGTTGATTATGAAAACATAGATAAAGCATATAATAAATTGAATAGCAAAAAAATGGAGCCACAAATTAGCAAAATATGCTTTTAAGTGATGCGCATTGCATATAGGTGTGTTGACTCACTCTCATTTACGAACAATAACCTCCAATTTTTTTGTCTACTTCCTTTGTTTCCTTTTCCACACCAACAAATGAAACTGAGACCAAATTACAACGAACGTGAAAAAAAAAGGAAAACGAGTACAACAAACCCAATAAATGAAACCAAGACAAAACAACAAAAAAAGAGGAAAAAAAAGGTGAAACAAAGAAAAATGATTACAACACAGCATGGCCATGCTCAAACTCAACAAAAAAAAACATGAACAAAGAAAAAAATGCAAACACCTGTTCTGCACATTATCTCTCCTGCAATGTATTGTCCTCTCCTGAAAGGAAAAGAAGTAAACTGAACAAGGTTAAAATACACATAGTTAGTAATGGTACACATATTTCAAAACCAATAATTATTCATAATAGGAAACATACCTCCCCTAGAGTTTGTTTTATAACAATGAACGATCTATTTTGTATTCCACTTGCTCGTGCTTATGAGAACAAGTCATCTACAAAAGATACAAAATAAGGTATTATAATTGTTATATAAATTAAATTAGAGATTAGAATGAAATTATTAATCATAATAAGAAACACACCTTTCTTTGAGTTTGTTATATAAAAAGAGAGGCCATTTTGTATTACATGTGTTCTCACTAGACAAATATTCTGCAATAAATACATAAAAAAATATTAAATTTCTAATAAAAGTTAAACT
>APFE031060724.1:0-40175 GCA_000404065.3 Pinus taeda | reverse complement strand
TAGTGTCTGCTTAACATGCTTTAAATGTTCTTCCCATGTTTTGCTAAAGATCAGAATGTCATCCAGATACACAATAACAAAATCATCAAGAAAAGGTTTGAGTACATCATTCATTAATCTCATGAAAATAGCAAGAGCATTAGTTAAGCCAAAAGGCATAACCAACCACTCATACAATCCTTGCTTTGTTTTGAAAGTAGTCTTCCATGCATCATGTTCTGCAACTCTGACTTGATGATATCCACTATGCAAGTCCAACTTGGAAAAATAAACAACTTCTTTCAATTGATCTAAGAGATCATCTATGCGAGGAAGGGCATAACGATTTTTTTATCATTATCGTATTCAGTGCTCGGTAATCAATGCACATTCTCCACGAGCCATCTTTCTTTCTCACCAAAATGATTGGTGACCCACATGGTGACGTGTTAGGCCTGATGAACCCCTTCTCGAGCAACTCCTGCACCTGCTTTTTGATTTTTTCATTCTCTAAAGCGGACAACCTGTACATTCCAATGTTAGGCAATGGAGCATCTTGCTGCATAATAATATCATGCACTATTTCCTTTTTTGGGTGGCAGACCTTTAGGTTCTTGAAATAAGATATCATACTCTGAAACAACTCTTTCTAAATCAGCTTGTTGTTTAGCATTACAACCCTCAAATACATTGGTTTTATCAGGTTTCTTTTCCTTTACAACCATCAGTAAGAATTGTTTGCATGAATTTATCGTTCGTTTCATCTACCCTAAGTTTATGAGAGTGTAATTATTCTTGAGCTTATGAGCTCTTACAAAGTATTTGATTCCATCTTTAACGAGTAGATACTTGTTCTCAACTCTATAGAAAATAGCTTTTCTGTCATACAAGTAAGGAATTCCTAAAACAATTCCACATATATCCAAAGGAATTATGTCTAACGCAACCTCATCTACAAATGCTGACCCAAAAGAAAACTTGAGTTTGCATTGTCTAGTCACTTGTAGTTGTGCTTTATCATTTAACCATCCTAATGGGTATGGTTTCTTGTGAGGTGTAGCCACGAATCCCAACTTCTTTACAATTGCTTCAGAAATTAAATTTACTTGTGAGCCACTATCAAACAAAGTATCAATATTTTGATGTTTGGAAATAACTCAAATATGGAAAAGCTCATGTCTCTTTCTCTCATTTTCTTCATCAATAGTAGATTGTGCAGAATTACTAGTAGATGCTTCGGAATTCTTACCTTTTATACCTGTGGCTGCAATGGTTGTTTCATCTATTGAGTCTAAACCCAAATCTTTCTGAATAGCTGCAACAGTCTTCTTCTTCTTGCCCTCGAACTTCTTAGGTCTCAGCTCTAGATGCAGAATTCAACAATGCTCATCATCATTCCCATCCCTTTTACAGTGAGTGCATGAAGCCTTGCTTTTCTGTGCAGTGCTAGACTTCCTTGCTTTCCATTTCTGCTTTCTTTTCTCCTTATTCTCGCCTGCAGTGGGTTGGGATGATCCCCCAACTTCTGGACTTCCATTCTTTCCTCTAGCTTGTACAAATACCTTATCAATACTAGTGGGATTAAACATGAGGATAGTGTGCCTCATGTAGCTGTGTAGACCACCAATGTACTTCAACAGAGTCTCAGGTGAGTCTAATGAGATTCCTAGAATCAATGCTCTCTTTCTAAATTCTTGAGTGTACCCTTGCACACTTTTCCCTTTCAACTGTCGAAGAGTTTTCCAACTCATCATGGCTTGCTGCATGTAGGCCAATGGATGGAACTGTTTTTTGATTGCATAAACAAATTCACTCCAGACAGAGATAGCCTTACTATGTCTCTTCATGTCAGCTTGGGTCCTGCCTTCCCACCAAACGAAGGCAGCGCCTCCAAGGCGTAGGCTTGCCAGCTGAATCTTGCTCTTGTCTGAATCGATATTCTGCACTCTCCAATAAAAATCAATTTGTCTAATCCAATTGTCCAACTTTTTTGCATTCGACTCTCCATCATATATAGGTAAATCAAATTGGACATCTAGTTTAATCAAAGATGCTTTCTTTTTGTGTTTAGGGATATTAGGAGGTGTGAGAAAGCTTTCTTCTTTCCCTTTTCCCTTTGAGTAGTCATGGAAGTGAGACTCATCTTCTCCTTTTTCTTGTTTGGAGCCTGATGAATCTTCATCCTTGTGTTTTCTAAAGTCCCTATACATTTCCTCCACCATGGAATTTATGGCTAGGAAACTATCTATGAATTAAGGGTCTGGCCCCATAGAACCTTTCTCTGACATTGTCTTCTGAGGATAGACTCTCCCAATTTTAGGATTAGTTTCAACCAACTCTCCTTCTCCTAATTTGAGATTTGATCTAGTTAGCATTCAACAGCTAAATCCAACACAAGCTTGTCTAACCTCAATAGCCTAGAGCTCTAATACCACTTGATCTGAAAATCACTCATGAGTGATCTCAATTAAATGATTAATGAATGAAGGTATTACAAACTCATGTGCTGGTGTGTGTCTATGTTATCTTAGGCAATGGACCGATTAGATTGCAAAATACATAGACACTGGAAAATGGAAAATAGTAAGAGAACAAAGTAAGAAAATACAAGAGCACAACACATTAATAAGGACTTCACCCTATTCTCCAGGGCTACGTCTCTAGTCCAACTTTCAGTGGTGGCCTTCTTTTATTATGTCTTTAAATAAGATATTTACAATGAGGAGCTCAACTTGAGTCTCCTGAAACAGAGGATGCTTAGTAGGGTGGTTTTTGGATTTCCCAAGCCACTAGAGTGCACAGAATCTTTCCTTACCAAGTCTTGACCTCTCTAGTCTTTAATGGGAGGAGCCAAATATGGTACTCAATTCCCAACAGATCCTCACAGGGATTGGTTGAACCTCTCAAGCCTTTTGTCTGCTTGATGCTGCCTTATGCTGCAGGTCAGCTCAAGTCACTGTTCTTTTGCATCTTGCTTCATTGTCTCTTTCGTCTTTTCTTCACTGTTCCCTTCTCTGGTTCTTCCTTGTTCTGTTCTCTGCTTGTTCATGGCTTAAAGCCAATATGTCCTTGATTGTTAACTTCCTCTTCTGCCCCTTCGGATCACCTGCTACTATTCACTTGGAGTTCCCTCCCTTTGCATCATCACCAACGTCCCACAGGGATGTGGCCACTTTCCCTCTCATGAATTGCGCCAGCTCTTCCTCAACGGTTTGGTATTTCGGTTACATTGTCAAATGATTCATCCGCCAACTCAGCGATCAAATCGGACTTCAAACTTTTATATGCCACGACTTAATTTCCTCGTCAAATCTAGTTTTCCATCAAGCACAATCTCTACCATCAAATCCGGAGCCCCCCAGATCCTACGGTGTTCGCTCTTATCGTGCGGTTGACTTGCTCAATCATTAGCCCGCAATGAGAGGTGGTTTTTTCTCTCATCTACTGGATATGCATCGTACAATGTATGGAATCAATCATCCTCCTGCCAAATCTTCTTACCACCCAATATGCCTCTGATATTCCACCGATTTTGGAGCACGGGACCCATCTTTAGCCTTAGCGATTTTCCTATGGTTACCCGGCTTCCCATGTGACTGAGTGTTCAGGGCTTTTCCTTCTTGAGGGGTTTTGCCCAGCGATGCGCGATTAGTGTTAAGCGCTAATCGTGCATAAAAAACGGCCTCTATTTTCTGATCTAGTCTTCCCAATTGCTAGTTTGGTCCTGCACGGTCTCTATGGGCCTTGGTCAGTGCACTTTGACCAAGGTCCTCGTCGTTCCTTGCTGGTTACAAACTGCCACTGTCCAGAGCTCCTCCTAATAGCTATTTGTTCATAAATTTTGAAGTTTGTCCTAATTTGATACAGTCATAGCACTTTGCTAATTTTCATGTATCTAATTCTTATCAAGTGATCCAAATCACTGATGGTTGAGTCCCAACACAAAGAGGCACTATCTAATTCAATCGTAAACAACAAGAGTGAAATCAAGAGACAACACACAAATCAATTCCCCAGTGTGGTCGCCAACTTGTGATGCAAGTATCTTCCCTCTGCGGACAGAGACAACCCCTCTAGCCCTAGAGTGGGTATAGTCACAGCAAGACAAAGAAAATATCTAATTTCTTAGACATTTATCATTGAAGAGGCCTACCTTATACCATTTTTTGATGAAGTCTTCATCACATTGCTTCAGCTATTGCTTTCTTCTCGTTAATGAATGGTTCACCTGAAACAATATATGAAAACAACAAAACACATTATAGAGCACAACAATGAACTATGTACTTATAGAGTCAACAAACCATAAGCTATCAACATACATTTCATACATGATATAGGAAATAACCATTGATTGTATTAATATAAACAATAGTAAATCTTACAACCACGCCTTGACGTCGCAAGCTTCCTTGAAGGGTCCAATCAGTATGTCTCCATAAGCATTCACTCTCAAAAGTCTCCCAGAAAGTCTGATGACTTTCTCTCACCCAAAAGCATGAGTATGAAACTAAGGAAATCACAAGAAGGCTTCCTTCTTACAAAAACATTTCAGACTATCAATCCACAACATGAAAGGCTATTCTCATATCTCACAAGCTATTTCTAGGCTACCAGCAATCCAAACTGTAAGCTATCAATCCAACAAACCAAGAACTAGCTAATTTGCTAACTAGCTGATCATAGCCATGCAAGATGCTTTTATAAGAGGAGGAGCCTCTATAAATGAGGGGAGAGGAAACTTACCTTCATGGGAGGTTACTCAAAAGGAAAAACCACCATCTCAAATGAGGAAAGCAGACTTGTTTACCCCAACAACCAACTCCAGGACCACCTATAAGAATTTTGTTTGAACTAATTCACCATATCTAGGTTGTCACAGGTCAAACATTGAGACTTAGAGATGACATCGAGAGGTGTTAGTTCATTTTGAGCTAACGTCGGAGGCAAGACAATGATGACCTCCGACAATTTTGAAACATGGTTAGAAAGGGGTCAACTTCAGGATTAAAGAGCTTAGGCAATCTTCTTGAATGTTATGGAAGATTTAGACACATATTTTGATATATGACAAAGAGCAGATGTCATTCAGGGGCGGAGTCTATCCAGGATCAGGGGATGTGGGGTCGGTGACAAAATACCATGTAACATCTATTCATTATGCTCTTTAGCACTACTGCTCTCATAGTCCATAGGACTAGGACTAAGTGGAAGCCACAACATTTTATATATTTGAAGATATTCATCATGCTCTTCATCATTGTTGCTCTCATAGCCCATAGGATTAGGACTAAGTGGACACCGTGACTCTTTATTTATTTGAAATTATTAATCCTACCTTTCATCAATGTTCCTCTCATAGTCATTAGGATTTGGATTAAGTGGAAGATTTGATTGTTTATTCATAATGGAAGAATTTTTGTTATATTCATCAATAAGAATAGAGTTGTTACACGACGAAGTTGTTGATGCTTCACAAAGAAAAACTTCACTATCAAAAGAATCCATGCATTTCAAACAGAAGAGGTTGAATGATAAAAACGCACTCCCTCCTAATGATAATATATATCTTAAAGAATGAAAATTTTTGTCTGATTTTTTTTGTAGAAAGTTTTCCGTCCAAATATTTTGTTTCATGTATTTTCCACCATAATTTTCTTCTACAATTTATTGAAAATTTTTAACTTCAACTTTCCTTATGAAATTAATCTTTTAAACTAAATATTTAAATTAAAATTGTAAAATAAATCTTTTACCTAAATTAATTTTTTACTTAAACTATATAGCATTTACAAGAAAATTGAATGTTTCTTTTAATTTGTACTATATCTTCTATCACACATTAAAAATAAATTGTTATATCACCATAACACGATTTATATGTTAATTTTTTATAATAATAAAAAAATTAATACCACATTCACCATGTGGTAAAACAAATCTGCAATGTTCGCGTTACCATAATTTACTATATTGCGATAACAAGATTTATATGTTAAAGTATTTATAAAAAACAAGTTAATACCACATTCATCGTGTGGTAAAATAATTCCATAATGTTTGCTTTATCATAATTTACTATATCGCCATAACAAGATTTAAATGTTAAAGATTTTATAAAAGAAAATAAATCCCACATTCGCCGTGCAGTAAAAACAAGTCCATAATTTACGTTATATCATAAATTTCACTATCACTATTCCTCACATCACATCAAGGCTTTTCGAGGTTCATTAAAAGACTTGGAGCGATTTTGTGGAGCAGCTACATTGTTTTCGACAACATATTCAATGGAAGATTGTCGCATTTGAAAGGTTAGTTTCCCTTTTGTTGTGTGAAAGTTTTAAAATTCAATAGGTTTACTAGTAGTTATGTGTCAGTTGAGTTGTTATCTTTGTGTAAAACACATGGACAAAAACATAGTCCAGTAAAATAATATTTAATTTTTTTATTAATGAAATTTAAATTTTTTTGAGAAATTAAATATTTAGATGAACCAGGTTTACCTGAAAGCCTCATGGCATGCAGAAGGGCATTATGTCCATAGTGGACATGATGGGCCCGGTCGTGCCTGCCAATGGCACCCACCCTCACGGCCCAATCCACCAAGGGTGAGGGCTGATTCTGAGAATTGGGCCTCCACCCCTATGGCCCAAAGGGCCAGTGGGGGTGGAGGCCTGATTCTCAGAATCGAGCTTCCATCCCCATGGGCCTGTTGGGTCACAAGGGTGGGGCGGAGAGGTTGGATAGAAGCCCCTCCGCCCCAAGCCCATGACCCATTGGGTCTACAATAGGCTTCCACCTCTGCAGCCCAACTCCATCGGGTATACAATGGGCCCATGGGGATGGAGGCTTGTTAGATATTCGTGGGGGTAGAGGCTCGATTCTCAAGATTGGGCCTCCACTGCCACAGACCTGTTAGGCTGCGGGGGAAGGACAGGAGGGGCTACATTTTTTTTAAAAGGTTATGTTTTACAAAATTATTTATCATTTATGATTTTTATGGTTTTGTTTGATTGTTAAGCTATTGTTTTCTTTGTAATTTAGTGATTTACATATATGTGTATTCTTTACAGGAAAATGGCATCAAAGAAGATTTTTGTGAATCTTTCTGGACCATAGACTACTATAATTAAAGGTGGGTCCTCAAAAAAATTGTTGAATGAACCAAACCTGAGCTAATAACTACAAATCTATGAAGTGCCTCAAACAATAAGAAGACAATTTCATACTGGAAGAAATCAAAAGAAGTGAAGCTTATAGAAAATTTATGGTATGTGAAATATAGAGAAGGCGAACAACAACTGTTGATATATCTATATGTTTATATCCCTAACAATAGTGGAATTTATGAGGTGATGGGAAAAGTCATGGACATTTGTTTGCTACCGCACACTAAAGTTGTTTATGTACTTACAAATCTACCCACGTCATAGGACAATATTAAATATTAGTTATCATTGTGAATGTATGAAATGATAGAGGAATCTACAAAGATGGTGTTGTAGTGGCTAGAACCACCCTCCAAAAATTTTGCATTAGCTTCTTTTTGGAGCTTCCCTACCAACCATCTTCAGTAGCATGTCTTGCACTGTCAAGTACACAAGCTTTAGTGGTTTTCTAGGACATTTCCAGCCTGTGCATGATAGCTTGTTGCAGGCCCCTCATAGGCTATTTCTCCGGAATCGGTCCAGCTGCAGGCTAAGCAGCTCCCTCAAGAAATTGCGTGATTCTGGATGGGAACCAGCCTTCCCTCCAGAAATTGCACAATCATAACTAGCAACCTACTTGGATTTAGAATTGTGCAATCCTGCCTATCAACCTTCACTAGATGCAATCTATCCCAGTAGGACTGCTTAGCCAAGACATTTTGTAATTCTAGGCAGCAGTCACTTGCTTCTCCAAGAAATTGTGTAATCCCTCTGGGACATCTAGCTCGACAGCTAGCATAAATTGGGCAAATCCATCCGGGTAGCCCGCTTAGCTCAGAAATTGCGAGATGTAATTAGACATGCTTCCTTGAGAAAATTGCAAGGTCTGACCCAGGATAGCTGCTCAGCCTAGAAATTGTGCAATCTTGGGAGACAATCACATGTTCCTCTCAGAAATTGTGCAATCCCTTTGGGGAAACCTTCTTTTCTCAACCCAAAAACTGCGCATATTTTCATCCCAGGCTCGCAAACTGATGCATGTGACTTCAGGTTTAGCGGTTCTGTCTAGGACTGAGAAAAACTGATTTTCATGCATGGATTGTTTCTCCCAAGTCAGGATGCAAAGGAATCCCTTGATTCAGGGATGTATCTTTGGCAGTTGGAGGTTACATGCAAGGATCATTTCAGAAACCTCCTGCCAAGTGTCACTTTTCCTAGATTTGTGGTATGCACATCCTAACCTCGATTTTATTAAAACTCATCAATTGGATGCTGCAAAGCTCATTCCTTGCATCAACCTTGGATCTCTGACATCCCACATCACATCTAGGATTTTTCAGCACATTCAGCTCAGTTGTCTCGGGGTAAGCCTGCTTTTCATGTCTCGCGTTGAGTTTCTGTCGCTTTTTTGTTTCACTTCGTGTGAGTGTTGTCTACTTGATTTCACTGAGTGCTTGTTGTCATTTTTATGTATGTTAGCTTGTAGAAGAACTATTTCAGTTTTCATTCGCATCTCACTGTTGTCGAATGCATGACATTGTTTTTGCATGGATGGTTGTTGTTGCGATGACTCACTTCACACACATGCATGCTTTCCCATTTTTTGAAACTTGCACATGGTTTTTGCATGTATGATCATTCACTCTTGTTTACACTCAGTATCACCATGCATTCATACTTCTCATATTTTCAGTCTCTTGTCGGTTGGTGTGGGCTACCTTGGGACAAACTGTGCATGTCACTACTGACTGACATTGCGCATTACACAGTTTTAGTCCTCAGTAGGCCAGGCTAGAATATGAATTGTGTAGTTCCAGTAGTCAGTTAGCCTTGTGACACCCTGGATTGTGCCTTGTACAGTTTTTTCAGTCCGTATCCCAGTCTCCTGGTGGAAATTGTGCAGCGTTCATGATCAGTCACACAGGTATGTTGCATGTTAGTCCTTTAGTTTGTTTTGGTTTTCGACTAACATATTGCTTTCCATGAGTATTTCTATGTCTCCAGGAATCATAGGTGCTCATCTGACTGTCAGCAGCATAGGTACAATGGCTTCCAGGAGAGAAGAGTCAAATACACCATTCAGACAACATTTGGGGATGCAGTAGATCAAGTGTCTATGAACTTGCCTATCCATGAAGACATCAATTTGTTCATGGACAAGGACATCAGGATGATATGGAAACAACAACATCAGCACCAGCAAAAGGCATCACACCTCCATGCGATGAATGCAAGAGGAAGGTTGTTGATAGCATAGAGGCATAACCAAGCTGCAAGTTCAAAGCAGATTCACTCATGATGTATAAAGCTTTGGATATTGAGGCTATGAGGCGACGATCGGATAAGAGGATCACATAAGGGAAGATAAAAGAACATAGAATGAGTTGTAGGTGATGAAGTAGCAACTCAAGGAAGAACAGGAGCTACATAGACGAGAGAATTACTTGCAATAGGAACATGTACAACAGGGGGCACAACATGCATAGACAGATGAAACTGCACCCGTACAAATTATAGATCCATCCTAGCAGCTGGCATGAAGCAGACAAGATGAGTAGTGTTGTTGATTGCATGCGAGGGAATTTAGAAACATGCATGTCGCTGTGCACATGCATGTGATCCCACCCATTTGGCACACTCACTGAGGCGAAGACAAGAAGCAAGTCCGACTGGGGCTAAACATGCAGTTTGATAGTTGATGCGCATGACCACCAACACACACTAGAAGATCAACATAGACACTATGCATCATTGTGTTACCGGTTTGGCTGTGCCCAAGAAGACCATGTGCATGCTATTAGACGTGTTGGAAGGAGGAGCCATATTAGTGTACCTGAATGCGACAGAGGCAAGAGTTATCTTCAGCAAGATGTCACCATTGAGTGCACAGACACCATCACTGATGACCAAGATTGGCATTAGCTCTATAGGTTTTAACCCCATACAGAAATTACCTGCATATGAATTCTAAAACATATAAAATAAACAATGCGAGAGCATAACACATAAAACACATATACACAGAGATTTTCACTTAGATCCCAAAATCGGGAGTACCAGCTTGATTTTTCATTATGTTCCTTTCAATGTTACAATACATATTTATACATGCCGAAGCATCCAATAACATGGACCAAAAACCATCACGTCCAAAACCATGTGCAAAGCCATGCACAAAACCATAGGTAGGTCTGCCCAACCTAATATAGGGTCCAAAAAACCAAATTTTTCGAGGCGCTACCCTAGACCCCATGGGGGGGCGGGTTACCTACACCCCTCAAACCCCCTCTCACCCCCCCTATGCAATCAATGCAACGAATGCGGGGCTCCACCCCCACTATAACCCCCCGGTTAACTACGTGGGCTAGTCGTGGAAAGAATATAACACAACACAACAAGCTGATCACCTTCACCATCACAAGGATATCAAAGAGTTGGTCTCAATGCAACATTTCAAGTGTCAGTGATGTACTGCATGAATTGCTCAAGGCAACTTGTCTCACATGGGCACATGTGCATTGTAATGTAACGTCTTGTCAAGTGGAAGTTCAAGTGTTGATAGTTGAATGTAACAATTATAGAGTAGTTTAAGATTCATGAGGACAGATGAACGGTCACAAAGGGGAATGTCATGAGTCACCCCACCCTTTGCTATAAATAGTCATTCATAACTCATTCTAAATGCTTTTGGGCAGCCAAGCTTCCGATAGGACTATCTTAGATAGACCTTGGACAATACTCTGACAAGCCTTGGCCTCTCCACTGCGCAAAGATAGTATATCTGTTTGGAGGAGCAAGGGGTTATGACTGTAACATTCCACTATCAGAACTAGTGGTTGGACATGGATGTATTGTATGACTATAACTTACACTTCTTAATATAACAAAGCCAACACGTTTCATGCAAATGTTGTATCGTATTTCAGCAATCTATTTACGCTAAATGATATATGTATCTGTTTTCCTACACATGCATGTGTTTCTATTTTATGTATATGTATGTATGAATCTTACTGAAATGTGTTATTGGTTTAGCAATCACTTTGGATTTCTAGCAAGCTTTCCTTCAATGTTGTGGTGCATCTTTGCTCGTGTGTTCCCTTCTTAACTCCTTACTATCAAAAGTTTCCAAGGGGTGCACTCACATCACCCTCCATGTGTAAGAACCATTCATACACCTTCCTTGGCTTGCTGCGACTGTCACACCCTTGCTACCAATAGAGACATCTTACTTGCCTCTAAGAGAAACTGTGGTGAAGGCAATACCATATGACCCACTGTTGGGACTGATATAACAAATGATCTGATGTATAATTGGGAATTCTTACCGGGGAGATCCCCCGACATGTTGGCAGGTCCAACACCATCAACATTTTGGGGCTAGAAGGAGGGTGAGATGACAAGCTAAGTCCTCACATTTGTTTTGAATCTCTACATATCTATCATGACTAACTACATAGTTTCTCTTCTGGAGTGTATGTCTTATGGAAACGACTTCATTATATTGGAAAATCTCTCGGATAACTTGTCACATAAAACATATGATGGTGGAGGCAATGTAGCCTTGGTTAGACACATGGTTGGCATTGTAGGCTCATGTGAAAGACATGGAATATTTGAAGAATATATGACTTACACATTGTTCATCTACATGCTTCGAGGGTACCCATTACACTGGTGTGCTACGCTCCGTGAAAAATATATTCATTCTCTTGCTCATCTAGTCACAGAGATAGATCATGCTTTCAATCACTTTAACCTTAAAGCACTTGATAAAGAAATTCTGAAATTATGAAAAGCACATGATGAATTCATTTAATAGTTTTACGCACGCTTTTGTAATATTGCATATTGATTCCCCGAAGATGAAATTGATTGGGGATTTCTTGATACGATATTTGAGTATCTTCCTTACACATACAAAAATCCACAATTCTTGAAATCATTTGGATCCCGCTCAGCACACTTCGGTGATGGAGCTGCGCAAGCACAGGCAGGCATAGTTGCTGTCACAAGTGACTATCCGCCTTCACCTCATCAAACATCTCCACCACCACAGAGTGATGTGGGAGAACATGCAAATTCATCTATTGAAATGTCACATCCTCCCACCCCACCTGCTCTTGATATCTAGATAGATTTGGCTTGCAATCCTATTGGTTGTCACGTGGATTCATTCCCTCAACCTCCATCCCCACGTTTTGTTGATCCTCCAAATTGTATTTCCTTGTGTTATCCCATTCCAGACTCATCACCTGGTGTGAATGAGGATCAAGTTGTCAATGGATTTGGTGTTGTGCAGCCATCCTGTGCCACCATTCATGATGAGTGTGTGCAGGAATCTAAACAAGAACCCATGGTGAAGGATGACTCCCTTCCATTTGTGTCTCACCTGCTCTATCCTGAGATCCCTTGTGATTCCGCCACTGCTGATTTTCCCTATGAAAAATCATTTCCAGATGTTTCTACCTCCGATCATTCACAAGACACGTTGAATGTAAATCTGTCATTACCTTGCAGAGAGGACACATCTTCCTCCGAAAATCTGTCCAATCTATCATCTGTCATTTTTGAAAACACAGAGGATGAACATCCTTGCTTCTCATCTACACCTCTCCATGATTCATCAAATGAGGATGTAGACAAACATCCTGAATTTTTTGATATTGGTTGTCTTGATCTCTCCACTTCTTCATTCAATCATGATGTTGATTCAATCATTGTTAATCTGTCTAAGACACTGGTCTACGATGATATATCTGTCGACAAATTCAAAACCCCCAAACTATTGAGGCACTTCAGCCTGAGCTGATGGTTATATGAGGTCGTTGCTGTCCTGAGGTTGTTGTTACTTCCAATCAAGAAATTTTTGAAGTTCGTAAGGCTCTTCATCAGGATCTGCTTTGCATTGAAGATCAACCAAACACCCATATGTTTCTTTCTCCACTCGAACTACACGATCCCATCGCTCATGCACTGGAGGAATCTTACACAACAAGCACACTTGCATAACGTAAGTGGTCTACCTTTCTCACATTTGCTTGCATGTCATAGTCAAGAGAATGCACACACTCAACATATTCATGCAGGGTATCACAACACCATGGCAAGTCCACAAAGTGCATGCCATGTGCTTTCGATTACTTCTTTTATGTGGATGCACTTAAGCTTGGAGTGTGTTTGTCTTCGTTGTTATATCTTTCATGCTTACTGGTTTGCACAACTGCGAGGTTTGTGAACCATGCCTTCACCAACATGGGTCGACCAATGCATTGGTGGCTTCATGTAGGTTCTAACCCTATACAAAAATTACCTGCATACAAATTCTAAAACACAAAAAATAAACAATGTCAGAGCTTAACACATAAAACACATATACATAGAGATTTTCCCCTGGATCCTGTTAGTGTAAGTCTTGTCATACTACCATCAGTGATCCAAACTTGATATTTTTCATTTTCATAGTAGGAGTACCATACTGTTAATTTTTCATCACTCCATTAGGTCATGGATCCACTAATGGTTGAGGTCACTTCAGTTTCCCTCATGAAATATACTTGTTGATCCGTTTTCTATAGTCTTCAGTCATGGTTCATTTTCATTCTGCAGTTCTATTTCATTAGGTCATAGGGTTTGGTCTCATTAGTTTTTAGGGTTTACACATAGTCAATTTGATGGTCAAATGCCCATAAAGACTAGTAAGGACATGAAGATGACAAATAAACTCAAGCATTGTATCTGGAAAGTCAAAAGTTATTCTTTTAAATGTTAATGTAATTTTCACCTCAAAACATGTTTTGTGGTGAAAACAGAGTACTTTGTCATTATTGTCATTTGTTATGTAATTTCAGGTTCCTATATGTAATATTGATTCCCAGCTGCTCCTAAGCATCGATCCATACTGCTTAGATACAAACATTGAAAAAAATCAAGTCAGCATGAGCTAATCCACCTACAAAAGAAAAAAGTGAAGCAATCACTAAAACAAGGTTTTGAAAAAGGAAAAGAACATTGGAAAAGTGGGTTTTCAAAAAAAAAAAAAAAATTGGTGTCCATATATAAACCCCATTCATTCTATGTTCATTTCATTATGTTATTTTGCAACTCAAAGAAACCAAAGGAGAGGAGAAAAAAGCAATTTCAAAGCGATTTCTAGCAAAACAGGGGCAGCGTTGCGCATACACAACTGGCACTGTGCTACGCGTAGGGAGGAGTACGTTGCATGTAGGGCCTTGTTGTGCGTCTAGGGCATTTTTTCACAGTGTAATTTTCAATGGGTGTTGTGCATAGGCCATGGCACTACGTGTAGGGAAACAAACCACTAAAACGCTCCAATCCTCAAAATTTTGCCAAATTGCCTCCAAATTCACCCTATACAAGTAAGTATTGTCACCTTGCTTGATGATTGGCTTGCATATGTGAAGTTTTAGAAAATTTTTCATTCCTAATATAAAACCCTAGTGTTTCACTATAAACCCTAATCATTTTGTTTTTCCCATTGCCTAGTTTCATAACTAAACCCCTTATCCATCATTCCCTTCACCCTCATCTACATTTCACCATCTATCACTCATTCCCTAAACCCTCCCCTCACTCTAATGGTTTTTCCATAAATACCTAAGATCACTCAAACTCATCCCTAGAAACATTAGGGTATCCCATTCATTCTCTTTTGTTATCTAAAATTGTGCAAACTAAGAAGGCTAGTTAAACATGAATAAAGGTGACTATGATTATGATGAGGGGGATACAGCATGTGATAGTTTAGTTGAGATGAGCAGGCAACATAGAAAGCCTCATAAGGGAGGTAAAATCACCAGAGAAGATCCAATTGACATAAGAGAACTATAGGCCTCTCCATTAGTCGTTTCATGTTTTAGACGCCTTGGATGTTATGAGTTCTATGAACTAGTGGAGAGAGTTCAGTTTCATCATGAATTGGCTAGACTCTTTGTAGCCCACCTACACAAAAATGAAGTGACTCTTGTTGGGGTGGCTTTCACAGTGTCACCATTTTTTATTTCAGAGGCCACCAGGATTCCTGATGTTGGTGAGAAATGGTATAAGGCTCAGGACCTTGATGAGAATTATTATGAACCTTACATTAAGCCTCAGTACAAAAGTCAGGTGAAGAGGCTTTTCCCCTTCAAATTTTGGGAGAACAAGTATGTCCCCTTCATGACGATTATCACCAAATATTTCACTTGTGATGACAGATTTTCTATGTTGTATACTTACCATATCAGGCTCCTCATGCACTTAACAAGGGTGAAGATGTTGAATCTCCCTTACTTTTTGTTTAGAAAAATTTATAAGATGGCTTACCTTGTGTAGAAGAAGCCATACCCTCAGCAGATGAACATGATATATCATTACTCCTTAATCAAGATTATTTTTCTTCACCATCTCAATCTTCTAAATATCCCTGGGGAGACTTTCATTACTCATGACATGTTCAGGGGACCTCAGATTCCTCCATCCATGGTGCAAGGAATAGGTGGGCCCTTTACTCATGTGAAAATAGGAGAGGAACACAAAGAGACAGAAACTGCTGAGGTGCCAATATTCTTGACATATCAGAGAGGTACAAGGAAGTTATTTGCAGCTACTAGGCAAGTGTTTGCTCAACAAGATGTGGAAGGGACCTTGCCTTCTTCATCAATTCACAGGCAAATGTTATCTCCACAGGGTGTGGAAGGGGATTTTCCTTATACATCAACAAAACAGGTACAGGCTGAGCAGTTGAACAAAGGGAATGAAAAGGTACAAGAGGATGACTTGGATGATGAGCAAGAAAGGGAGCTTGAGATGGAAGAACATTATAAGCCCAAGCAGCATGACACTGAGGTTATTGATTTAGAGGCTCAAGAGAGGTAAACTATCATAGACATCATCATATAGGAAAGGGAAGCTCAAATAAAAGATTTGATGGATAACCTAGAGTGGGCCAAATATGTCATCACATACTTAGAACAGGAAAACAAATAGTTGAGTGACAAACAAGTCCTCATGGAGCTGGAAGTGCTCAAAGCAAATAGGCAAATTGGTAAAGAGACACAAGTCACATTGAATCCTATTGAGCAGAAGATTTAAAATGATAGGGAGACTTGGCTTGAGAGAATCAACCTACATCTTGAAGGGCTCATTGAGAAGGCCAATAGGGACAAGACAATGCTTAGACACATGGCATTACATGACCCACAATAAAATTTGTAACATGAGGATCAAAAAGTTGAAGGCTAGGTTAAGGAGGGCTTTATAAGGAAAAAAGGAGGGGGATAGATTGAAGATGTTGGCTGAAGCCTCCTTGGCTAATCAAAGTAGTTGATGGTGGTGCCTCATACCAATTTTGGGCAGTTTTTGAGGAAATTTTGTCATTTTTGAATTTTGGAAATTCAATGCACAGAAAATTTGCCCAGAAGCACAGTGCCACTAGCGCTGTGCTTTTTCTAGGGGCACCCAATGAATAAATGGCTTTCATTTTTGGATTCAAGACATCAAGGAAATGCACCTTATCAATTTTCAGAATTTGTGGAGCATATTTAGTCCACCAAAAGGTCCAAAAACACTCAACATTTGACCTTTCTGCCAGTTTTTGGACACACAGAAGCAGCCTTGGGAGAATCCGTTTTTTAGGGGGGTAATGAGCTCCAAATCTAGAAATTCTAGGTGTTCCATAAAATATACTTGAATACCTTTCTAATGAGCTATCTTAGGATCAATTGGGATGGTGGGAAGGCCTCCAAACGTGGACTCAAAGTGGCGTTACGCGTAGGACCAGTGGCGTTGTGCATAGGGAATTTCTACTTAGGATGATTGTTTTGCTAAATTTCAACTATTTTCTTGTTTTCTCTCTCATGGAGGTGAATTTACAGATGTAATTAATGCCATGGTTTGTAAATGTAATAGTCAAACACTAGTAGATGGTAGATTCATTATATAAAAATTGGTTTTGAGGGTAATGAATCAGTTTCCCCTCTTTTAGAGGCAAGCTGTTTGATTGCCTAGATTCTTGTTCTTTGTTTAGAAATGGTTGAAACAACTCCTCTTCTCATGGTTTCGACCCTTGATGGTTAGGATGAGTGTGTTGAAAGTCTATATCATGTATTTTCTTTGTCATTGGCAAGGGTTGGACTCACTTGGATGCTCAGAGCTTGATTGTACATCATTGTAAGCAGTTTGGCAAGGAAATTAATAGAATTTGCATCTATTTTTATGGGATCCCTGTGGTATGGAGTTTTAGCACAATTTCTTCTTTTGTAATCATTTTTTTAAAATGTTTTATGTATGTTGTCATCCATCTCATTGATTTTTATTGAATGTTAACAAGTTAGATAGGTAGAATCCATTATTACAGTGCTCTACCTTGGGAAATCATTCAATATTTTATATTTTCTACTGTTTGAGAAGGATCCATGATTGTCACATGCCCTCCTTAGATCCTCATTAGTCTTAAACATTTCACACCATTAAGCCTAAAGTGCTAAAGCCTATGACTACCTTGCCCCATAGAACACCCTACATTTCTGACCTAATTTCCTAGACCTAAACTACCCAACTCCATCTGATCCAGTGAAATATCAACAAAACCCAACCAAAATTCCCATGATACTATACCTAGCCTAAAATCCTTACCTGATCCGGTCATCTTGACTGAGATTCTAAAGGAGGGAGCCTTCTCCCGGCCTTGTAGTGCTAGCTACAAGGCTAATCTTGGTTTGTGGTTACCCTAGAAATTTCCTCCCTTTAGCCTGAGGTAAATCTAGGTGATAACATAGTGGCAACCATACTATGGAATGAAAGACTAATCACCCTGGTAATATCTTTCATATAAATTTTTGAAATTTGGATGATGATTTCTAGAATTTGCTAGGCTGAAATAGAAATTTGTAAAGCATTATAAAACTACGAAATTTGAGCACACTGGCTTTGAGAAAGTACACAAGGGCCAATCCTGATCCAAATCCTTCCCCTATATTTGAAAATCCCAACCTTATTCTAAGATTAAATAGAAGACAAGAAAGTTCAACAAGCATTAGACTTTTTTTTATATTCAATTTCTATCCCAATGAGTGGTTGTTCATTGAAGACCTCCCTTTTGACGAGTATTTCTACCTTTCTCTGTTTAGAACCAAATCTGAAACTGCACTTGATAACACAGTTCTAGACCCGAAATTTATTGCAGATCTTGGAATTCAAAGGGCAAACAGATCAATTGATGACTAGATCTTAAATTCTCCTCAATCATCCATCACTGCTGCCAATATCCATGAGCTTTTAGAATCGGCATCCACTACCCTCAGTTCATTAGTGTTCCCATCAATTTCTGAAGTCCATTCTCAACTTTAGTTTATACCTACCCTTCCCATTCAACCTATCATATTCGATCAAAAACCTATCACCCCTACTTCTCCATCAACCACTCCTAAACCCTAGTAGTCCAACCGTCGTTTCAAATCCGCCTTGAGTCATGGCTGCTTGGTATGCACCCCTTGTTTTACCTCAGAATCTTGATGATATGCCTACTGATTAGCAAAGTAAAATACCTTTTTTTGATGCCACTCAAATCATTACAACGAAGCAACATGTTGATATAATGAATGACTTCTTTGACCTTCATGAGGTAGAGGAAGAAAATGTCACTATGACATTGTTTGTCCAAATCTTTGGAGGTGAAAATTGAAAATGGTTCAGAGCTTTACCAGTAGCCTCTATCAACACTTTGTCGGTTCTGCATAGAAAATTCCTAGAATGACGGGAGGTAAAGAAGAACCCACTCCAAATTTTGTCTGAGTATGAAAATATCAAAAGAAATGCGGGTGAAAGTGTGCAAGATTACTGTGTGAGGTTTAATGCAGTATATAATGCTATTCCAGCTGACATTAAGCCACCAATGGGGATAGCCTTGCTCAAGTTTCCAAATGGTTTCGATGCTGATATGGCATATCAATTATGAGAAAGAGATCCTACCACACTTGAAGATATGCAGAAGAACAATGTAAGTGTAGAAGCAAATCTGTTGGCCAAAAAAGTGAGAATGAGATTTGAAAAGAAGGTGACTATAAAGAAAGAAGCATCTACCTTAGATGTTAAGATGGATACTTTAATCTGAAAATTTGATAAGATGTTTGACCGGCTGACTATTACAGATAGACCTGAAAGACCAATCAGGTATCCAAACTTCAGAGGACAGCAGCAGCCCCAATTCCAGATTAAGTAGAGGGAACAAAAGGCACAAGATCAAACAACACAACAACAACAGGTCAAAACTCCTTTGCAGCAGAACTATGTGCATGGAATGGAGGAGGAAGATGACGATGATATGGTGGTTGAAGCAAACCATTTATTCACCGTCGATGGTATGCCCATTTTTCTGATGGAAGATGAAGAATATGTAGAGGTTCCAGACACCCAAAGGGATGAAGATTACATACTAGCAAATGAGGCAGTTTTGGAGGATGAGTCAGATGATGATCAACGAGGATATATGAATGCCTTGACAGCACAATAGAAGCAATACTCTTTGAGAAGCAGAGATGTACAAGTCAGTCCAATTCAAAAGAGAAAGGAAGCACAATATAAAAATGATTCTTCAAGCATTCAGAAGAAAGGGAAAGAGCCCGCTGATCCAAGTTCTAGCAAAGGATCATCAACAAATAATGTTGCAAATGAGAAGAACAATTAGCAAAGTGGAGGAAAAGAAAGAGCAGAAAAGAAGGACCTTCCTGTCAAAGAGGTAGAGAAAATTTCAGCTTTTAGTTTAGAAAATGAAATCGCTAAATTAAAATTTTCAATTCCTTTGGCTAAGCTGGTAAAGAACAACAGTTATAGAAACCATGTGTCTCGAATTTTGCAAGTAAATCCTTTATCAGACATGGTCAATGTAGAAGATGATCAGCCTGATCTCATTTTTGGCCCTCCCTTAGAAGGTCAGTTCGAAGATAGTGAAGTTCCTCCATTTTATGTAAGCCTTAGATTACACAAGTATGTTCTCCATAATGCCATGTTCGACTCCAAAGATTCTCATAATCTAATGCCAAAAGCCATTATGGAGAAATTGGGCCTTGACATTGCTCGGAAATATCATGACCTATATTCTTTTGATTCTGGTAGGGTCCGTTGTATTGGTCTTATCAAAGACTTGGTGGTATTTTTAGACCAAATCCCAACCAAGAATGTTTTGATGGATGTGGTTGTTGCTGACATTCCACTACAGTTTTGTATGCTTTTGTCCAGATCGCGGCGTGCGAAACTTAAAGGAACTTTACAACTTGATTTCTCTTATGCTACCATTCCCATGTTTGGCCAATTGAGAAAACTATATAGGGAGAAGAAGATGAAATACATGATTACTAGGAAAGAGAAGCCACTTAATCATCTAATAAATGTTGCACATATCGATTTAGAATCATTTGTACTATATTCAGATGGTGGTTTGAATGATGTAGATATTCAGTTAGTAGAAGTAGATGATGTACTGAAGATTTTAGCAAATTTTAGAGAAACCCTTGATCAAGAAAGAAAGAAAATAACAAGTTCTTTTAAGCAGTCCACATACCAATGGAAAAAGGTCAGTGAACAACAAAAAAATGAAGAGATCAGTCAAGGTAATGTAGAAAAGGAAACAAAATTTCAACATCTAGAAGAAGAAGCAGGTCTTTGGAGCATGGATTTTGACGGAGCTGTTGGTAAGGATGGTGCTGGCATAGGAATTTGGATTCGGAGCCATGCTTTCCAACCTGACAAAGTTCCTAGTAATGTTAGAGTGTGTTCTTACAAGTTGGCTTTTGACTTCTCTAACAATGAAGTGGAGTATGAAGCTTTGATTGTAGGTCTGAAAATTTTGAAGAAGTTAAATGCAAAAAGGATTTCGGTCTATGGAGATTCAGAGCTGGTAATCAAACAAGTAAAGGGAGAGTATCAAGCAAAGCACCCGTAGATGAGAGCCTACAGAAATGCATTTCTTGACGTATTGTGAATGCTTCTTGATTTTACTTTGACAAATGTACCCAAGACTCAAAATATGATTGTAGAATCACTAGCCACTGTAGCTAGCAACTTAAAGATTCCAATGAACTCTAGTAACAAGTTTGAAATTCATGTCAAACACCGGCCTACTTTTCTGGATAATTTAAGGTATTGGCAAGTGTTTTGGAATGATAAGGAGATCAATACCTTTTTGTAGAATGAAGAAAAATTCAAGGATGCTTCCATAGATGATGATTATGATACTGATGAACAAGACATTGAAGTGAATTAGATGGAGGTATTACAGCTGAAAGATAATATTATTCCTAGAGGTCTCATACCTTTAGAGGATCTTTTTGATCAAGATGACGTTGCAAGAAAGTCAAGCTTGGTGCCTACATATAAAGCAGTTGAGGATGTCAATCTTGGAACAACGGAAAAGCCCAAGTTTGTAAAATTGTCCAAACCATTGTCTCCCGAGGTAAAGACTAAATATGTTAGATTGTTATCTGAATTTTCTAATGTGTTTTCTTGGGATTATTCAGATTTGAAGGTGTATGACAAAGATATAATTCAGCATACTATTCCCATCAATCTAGATCAGATGTTGTTCAGACAGAAGTGTTGGCATTATGACACAAATTTGGCACTATGACACAGGTGTTGTCCTTAATGGCAACTCACACAGATGGCAGATCATAGTTCAGGCTCACAGAATGAAGAAAGAGAGGTATATGTAGGTTCCCCATTGACCAAGCCACATGTACACGCAGGTTCTCAGACCAAAAGGTACATATAGCATACACACGCACTTTCACGGAAATAAAGGCACCTACATGTTGGAAAACTTAGTTTTGGTCCATGGTATTTGGTCCATGGTATTTTGATCCATGGTATTGGTCCAAGGTATCTTGTCCGAAGTATTGACCCTAGGTATTTGGTCCAAGGTATTGATTCTAAGTGGTTTTGGACCATGGTGTTGAGGAAGGCCTAAGACTATAAAAGGAGGAGAAGATCATTAGGCAAAGGCACTCATGAATTGAATATCTAATGAAGAGCAAGATCTAGAATACAAGTGATTAGGTTACGGTGCAGAGCTAGATCTAAATCAAGGATGAACCTAAGTGCTTGATGAAGGATAAGTTCTATTGATGGGTCAAGATCTTAAAGCTTGAAGAGAAGTATCATTGTGTGGTTTTGATATTTTATCTGAATAATTGGTGCATGTTGTAATCTGTAAATATGATGATCTGGGTATAACTAATGTTTGGAATTGTTGTAAAAGTTGAATCATCATTTACAGATCTGTACGTAGGTTCACTTTAGCAAAGGCACATATACACACTGGCTTTGCATATCAAAACAACGTATACGCAGGTTCACCTTGAGATAATGGCGTATCTACACAAGTTCGACACATTGAAGTAGCGTATACCTAATTAAATATTCTTTAGCTACTTCTGTTTGCTATTGTAGTGTTCTAGGTTTTGGCTTGGGTTCTTGTTACTGTTACTATAATCTAGTTATAACATTTTGAGAAGTAGTTGATTGATTCAATTTTGGTTGGTGCAAAGGAGATTGATTGATGCAAATATAATTGATGGTTTATTGATGTTATTGATGGATCCAGTCTGAAAATTTATGAAACGTGGTCCCTGGATGAAAAGAGAAGGTTGTAGCCTTCTGTAGGCCTGCACCTACGTACTAGTAAACACAACAGCTAGTACAAGAGCTAGGGGGTTATAGCTCCCTTCTAGGAGAAGCTAGAGAATGAGAGTAGGTTGTAGCCTTTTGTAGGTAGAAGCCCGTGTACTGGTATAAGTCTGCACCAGTACAAAAATTGTAAAAATAAGTTTCTTATTAATGGAAGATAAAGACAATTGCAACAGGTGGTTTTCACCCTCATTGGGTTTCCACCTTATATCTTGTGTTTATGTGTGTGATTGTTTGTTCTGTTTTACTGCTCATGGTTACTGTTTATATGGTTCTGATGCACAAATTAAAAATCAACATATGATGAATTAACTAAGTTATAAGTTTGAAGAGTATACACTAGTTGCCTTACATACATCTCCCTGTACATGCAAGTTTAATTAACAAAAGTAGCATATATAAATCTGATTATGGAAATGAATATTGTTGATACTAATTCACCCCCCTCTCAGTGTTATTTCCAACAAGAAGTTGATAAGGATCAACCCAAAGTTGTTGCCTTCTATTGAGAAAGAGGTAAAGAAATTATTCAAAGTTGGTATAATTGTCCCAATCAGATTTTCTGATTGGATTTCGAATTTGGTTCTTGTACGAAAGAAGACCGGAGAGATAAGATTGTGCATAGATTTTCAGAACCTTAACAAGGTATATTTGAAGGACAATTACCCACTTCCAAAGATGGATCATATCTTGTAAAGAGTGGTTGGAGCATCATGCATGTCACTAGTTGATGGGTATTCAAGTTATAATCAGATCTTGGTGAATGAGAAAGATCAAGACAAAACTGCATTTGCAACACCTTAGGGAACCTTTCATTATGCTAAAATTCCATTCGGTTTGAAGAATGTTGGGGCCACATTTTAGCAAGAAATGGACATCACTTTCGCTAATGAGAAGGATGTATTTTGGTTGTATATTTAGATTATTTGACAGTGTTTTCAGGTTTTTATGATGAACATTTACAGCATTTAAAGATTGTTTTTTAGAGATGTAGGAAGTTCAAGATATCTCCTAATCCAAAGAAAAGTCTTTTTGCTATGGATGAAGGAAAGCTACTCGGTCATATTATCTCAAAATAAGGAATTTGCGTTGATCCTTCGAGGGTGGAGGCAATTCAAAGAATAGATTTCCCCAAAACAAGAAGGGGATACAAGATTTCAATCGTAAGATGAATTTCTTACGCAGATTCGTACCCAATTTAGTTGAACATTTAAGAGAAATGACTAACATGTTGAGAAAGAACAACATGGTAAAATGGACAGAGGATGTCATCAAGTCATTCAATTTGGTAAAGTTTGTTTTGACCACAGCTCCAATATTAATTAATCCTAATTACACTCAAGATTTCATTATATTTTCATTTTCATCTGAGCATACCATGGCTGCAGTATTGATGCAAAAGAGAGTAGGACTATTCGAGATGCTACCTTGTGCTATAATATAATTGAAAAACAGGCACTTGCTCTTGTAAAAGCATTGAAGGATTTCAGAGTGTATATTATTTACTCACACATTATAGCATATGTCCCTAATGCAGGAATAAAGGATGTGCTAATACACACTGATCCAGAAGGAAGAAGAGGGAAGTGGATTGCAGCAATCTTGGAATACGATCTGGAGATTAAACCCACAAAGCTAATCAAAGGACAAGGCTTGGCAAGACTAATGGCTAAATCAAATCTGCATGCTTTAGATATCAATCTCATTGAAGCCATGTCAGAAGATGAAGAAGAAGGCTCGCTCATTCAAGTGTCTGAAATGTTTCTTCAATCACCATGGTATTCAGAAATATTGTATGTACGTCAGCATGTTTCGCCACCTCGAGGAATGTCTAGAAGAAAAGGTATATCACTCAAACTCAAAGCTACCAAATTCTGTATTTTAAATAATGCCCTTTATTGGAAAGATTCGGGAGGTGTTTTACTTAATTGTTTGGTTGAAGAAGAATCTCAGCAAGTAATGTATGACTTTCATAAGGGTGATTGTGGTGGTCACTTGTTCTGGAAGACAAAGACAAATAAAGTATTGAGAGCAAGTCATTACTGGCCGACTCTCTTTTCAGTATATAAAACAGTCATGAGCTGTCATGAATTTCAGGTCTTTCAAGGGAAAAGAGAATTGTTGCCTCTTCCTCTGAAACCTGTCGATGTCAATGCACCATTTTTACAGTGGGGACTCGATTTCATCGGGGAAATCCATCCAACATCGTCGGCACAACACAAATGGATCCTAAAAGCAATCAACTATTTTACCAAGTGGATTGAAGCTATTCCAATCAGACAAGCCACGGATACAGTAATCATCCAATAAATACAGTCAAATATTTTATCTTGTTTCAGTTGTCGTAATAAAATCATCACAAATAATGCAGCGACATTCAAATAAAAGAGTATGATCGAATTTTGCAGCAAGTATAACATTACTTTGGGTCATTCTATGGCATATTATCCATACGGAAATGGTTTGGCTGAATCATCAAATAAGTCATTGGTGAACATCATCAAGAAGATGCTAGAGACAAATAAGAAAAATTGGCACAGAAAGTTGGTTAATGCCTTATGGACTGACAGAGTGAGCAACAAGAAATCCATAGGTATGTCTCCATTTGAATTAGTTTATGGCATTAACATAGTTTTTCCAACATCTCTTGCAGTTCCGGTTATGAGACTATTACAGGAGGATGGCAATGAAGAGGATGACTTGCAGCGAAGAATCAATTAGATGATTCATATACAACAAACAAGAGATGAAGTTTTCTAAAACACTTTCAGATTACAGGAAAAGATCAAGAAGATCTATGATAAAAAAAATAAAGCAGACAAATTTCAGCTAGAGGATGTAGTGTTGCAGTGGGATGCTTGGAATGAGGACAAAGGAAAGCACGGTAAGTTCAAAAACCTATGGAAAGGACCCTATAAGATTGCAGCATACAGAGGACATAATGCTTTTCTGCTCAAGGAGATGGATGATCAAGAGTGCCCAAGAGGACTAGTCAATGGTAGGCTCTTGAAGCACTACTACTTTTGAGGTGATTTTTGAAATTATGACATGATCATTGTATATATCATTTTCCCTTTCATTGCAAGATTTAAAAGTACACAGTCATTCCAACTTGGCGCCCAAAGTGAAGGATATAAAGTTTGAATGATTGGTGTCAGGTTTGCTGGTTTTGATTTAGTTTATAGTCACAGTTTGAGTCATGAGTCAGCTTTAGTTTGCATTGTGTCAGTTTTCAGTATTTCAAGTGTTTTGACCCCATTGCCCAATGGATAAGGCTACTAGGTCTATGATGTTCATGGCACCTCTAAGGTGCTACCATCCCCATCGGAGGCAATGCTAGTGTCAACCTTGTCATACTTCCATCAATGATCAAAAATTTCTCTTTTACATTTTCATAGTAGGAGTCCCATAATGTTAATTTTTCATCACTCCATTAGGTCATGGATCCATTGATGGTTGCGGTCACCTCAATTTCCCTCATGAAATATCCTTGTCGATCCTTTTCTGTAGTCTTCAATCATGGTTCATTTTCATTCTGCAGTTCTATTTCATTAGGTCATAGGGTTTGGTCTCATTAGGTTTTAGGGTTTCCACATAGTCAAATTTGATGGTTAAATGCCCATAAATATTAGCAAGGACATGAGGATGCTAAATAAACTCAAGCATAGTATCTGAAAATTGAAAAGTTATTCTTTTAAAGCTTAATGTAATTTTCACCTCAAAACATGTTTTGAGGTGAAAACAGAGTATTTTGTTTTTATTGCCATTTCTTATGTAATTTCATGTTCCTATATGTAATATTAATTCCCAGCTACTCCTAAGAATCGATCCATACTACTTAGCTAAAACACCGCAAAAAATCAAGTCAGCCTGAGCTAATCCACCTGCAAAAGCAAAAAATGAAGCAAACATTAAAACAAGGTTTTCAAAAATGCAATGAACATTGGAAAAGTGGGTTTTCAAAAAAGAAAAATTAAAATGGTGTCCATATATAAACCCCTTTCATTCTGCTTTCATTTCATTATGTTATTTTGCAAGTCAAAGAAACCAAAGGAGAGGAGAAAAAAGTAATTTCAAAGTGATTTCTAGCAAAATAGGGGTGGCGCTACGCGTAGGCAACTGGCGCTGCACTTCTGGAGGTATTTTGCTCGGCGCTGCATGTAGGGAGGAATATGTTGTGTGTAAGGCCTTGCGCCACGCCTAGGGCATTTTTTTCATAGTGTAATTTTCAATGGGCGCTGCGCGTAGGCCGTGGCACCATGCATCTGTGCAGGAGCACTGCGCGTAAGGCAGTAAACCACTAAAATGCTCCAATCCTCAAAATTTTGCCAAATTGCCTCCAAATTCACCTTGTATAAGTAAGTACTGTCATCTTTATTGATGATTGGCTTGCATATGTGAAGTTATTGAAAATTTTTCATTCCTAATATAAAACCCTAGTGTTTCACTATAAACCCTAATAATATTTTTTTCCCGCTGCCTAGTTTCGTAACTAAACCCCTTATCCATCATTCCATTCACTCTCATCTACATTTCACCATATATCACTCATTCCCTAAACCCTCCCCTCACTCTCATGGTTTGTCCATAAATACCGAAGCTCACTCAAACTCATCACTACAAACCCTAGAGTATCCCATTCATTCCCTCTATTGTCTAAAATTGTGTAAACTAAGAAGGCTAGTTAAACATGAATAGAGGTGACTATGATTATGACGAGGAGGATACAACAAGTGATAGTTCGATTGAGAGGAGCAGGCAATAGAGAAAGCCTCATAAGGGAGGTAAAATCACCAGAGAAGATCCAACTGACCTAAGAGAACTACAGGCCTCTCCATTAGCAATTTCATATTTTAGACACCTTGGATGTTATGAGTTCTATGAACTAGTGGAGAGAGTTCAGTTTCATCATGAATTGGCTAGACTCTTTGTAGCCCACCTGAAAAACAATGAAGTGACTCTTGTTGGGGTGACTTTCACAGTGTCACAATCTATTATTTCAGAGGCCACCTGGATTCCTGATGTTGGTGAGAAATGGTATAAGGCTCAGAACCCTGATGAGCATTATTATCAGCCTTACATCAAGCCTCAGTACAGAAATTAGGTGAAGAGGCTTTTCCCCTTCAAATTTGTGGAGAACAGGTATGTCCCCTTGATGAGGATTATCATCAAATATTTCACTTGTGAGGGCAGATTTTCTAGGTTGTATACTTAGAATATCCAGCTCCTCATGTACTTTACAAGGGTGAATATGTTGAATCTCCCCTACTTTTTGTTCAGAAACAATGATAAGATGGCTTACCTTGTGCAGATAAGCCATACCCTTAGCAAATGAACAACATATATCATTACTCCTTAATCAAGATTATTATTCTTCGCCATCTCAATCTTCTAAATATCCCTTGGGAGACTTTCATTACTCATGACATGTTCAAGGGACCTCAAATTCTTCCATCCATGGTGCAAGGAATAGGTGTTCCCTCTACTCATGTGAAAATAGGAGAGGAACACAAAGAGACAAAAACTACTGAGGTGTCGGTATTATTGCATCAGAGAGGTACAAGGAAGTTATTTGCAGCTGCTAGGCAAGTGTTTGCTCCACAAGATGTGGAAGGGACCTTGCCTTCTTCATTAGTTCACATACAAATGTTATCTCCATAGGGTGTGGAAGGGGCTTTGCCTTCTATATCAAAAAAATAGGTACAGGTTGAGCAGCTGAACAAATGGAAGGAAAAGGTAAAGGAGGATGACTTGGATGATGAGCAAGAAAAGGAGTTTGAGTTGGAAGAACGGGATGAGCCCGAGCAGCATGACACCGAGGTTATTGATTTAGAGGCTAAGAGAGGGAAAATATCAAGGAAATCATCATATAGGAAAGGGAAGCTCAAATACAAGCTTTGATGGATAACCTAGAGAGGGCCAAATATGTCATCACATACTTAGAACAGGAAAACAAAAAGTTGAGTGACAAACAAGTCCTCATGGAGCTGGAAGTGCTCAAAGAAAATAGGTAAATTGGTAAAGAGACACAAGTCACATTGACTCCTATTGAGTAGGATATTGAAAAAAATAGGGAGACTTGGATTGAGAGAGTCCACCTACATCTTTGAGGGATCATTGAGAAGGCCAACAAGGACAAGAAAATGCTTAGACACATGGCATGCCCTTAGAAAACCTGCAATAAAATGTGTAACATGAGGATCAGAAAGTTGAAGGCTAGCTTACGGAGGGTTTTAGAAGGAAAAAAGGAGGGGGATAGATTAAGGATGTTGGCTACCACCTCCTTGGATAATCAAAGTAGTTTATGGTGGTGCGTCATACCAAATTTGGGAAGTTTTTGAGCAAATTGTGTCATTTTTGAATTTTGGAAATTCAATACACAGAAAATCTGCCCAGAAGTGCACTGTGCTTTTTTAGGGGCACCCAATGCACAAATGGCTTGTATTTTTGGATTGAGGGCATCAAGGACATGCACCCTAGCAATTCTTAGAATTTTTGGAGTAGATTTAGTCCACCAAAAGGTTCAAAAACACTCAAAATTTGACCTTTCTGCTAGTTTTTGGACACACCGAAGAAACCTTTAGAGAATCAGTTTTTGAGGGGGCAAGTGAGCTCGAAATTTAGTAATTTTAGGTGTTCCAGAAACTATACTTGAGGACCTTTCCAATGAGCTATCACGTTCTCAATTTTGATGATGGGAAGGTCTCCAAAAGTGGACTCATGGTGTTGCGCGTAGGGCATTTCTACTTAGGATGATTCTTTTGCTAAATTTCAATTATTTTCTTATTTTCTCTCTCATGGAGGTGAATCTAATGATGTAATTAATGCCATGATTTGTAAATATAATATTAAAACACTAGTATATGGTAGATCTATTAGATAAAAAGTGGTTTTGAGGGTAATAAATGAGTTTCCTCTCTTTTAGAGGCACGCTGTTTGATTGCCTAGATTCCTATTCTTTGTTTAGCAATGGTTGAAATAGCTTCTCTTCTCATGATTTTGACCCTTGATGGTTAGTATGAGTGTGTTGAAAGTCTATATCATGTATTTTCTTTTTTATTGGCAAGGGTTGGACTCAATTGGATGCTCAAAGCTTGATTAAGCAGTTTGGCAAGGAAATTAATAGGATTTGCAGCTATTGTTATGGGATCCCTATGGTATGGAGTTTTAGCGCAGTTTCATCTTTTGTAATAATTTGTTTACAATTTTTTATGTATTCCTTCATTCATCTCATTGCTTTTTATTGAATCTTATGAAGTTAGATAGGTAGAACCCATTGTTACAGTTCTCTACCTTGGGAGATCATTCAATATTTTATGTTTTCTATTGTCTGAGAAGGATCCATGATTGTCACATGCCCTTATTAGCACCTCATCAGTCCTAAAAATTTCACCCCATTAAGCCTAATGTGCTAAAGCCTATGCCTACCTTGCTCCATAGAACACCCTGCATTTCAGACCTAATTTCCTAGACCTAAACTCCCTAGCTCCATCTGATCCATCAAAACATCAACAAAACCCAATCAAAATTCCCATGCTACTATACCTAGCCTAAAATCCTTACCTGATCAGTCATATTGACTGAGATTCTAAAGGAGAGAGCCCTCTCCTAGCCTTATAGGGCTAGCTACAAGGCTAAGCTTAGTTTGTGGTTACTGTGGAATTTTCCTCCCTTCAGCCTGAGGTAAATCTAGGTGTTAACAGATCCCAAAACCAGGACTACCAGCTTGATTTTTCATTTTTTTCTTTCTTTCAATGCTACGTTACATATTTATACATGTCGAAGCATCCAATACCATGGACCAAAAACCATCACGTCCAAAACCATGGACCAAAAACCATCGCATCCAAAACCATGTGCAAAAATCATGCACAAAACCATAGGTAGGTCTACCCAACCTAATATAGGTTGCAAAATACTTGGGGCACTACCCCAGACACTATAGAGGGCGTTTACCTACCCCTCAAACCCCTTGTGACCACCCCGCTATGCAATCAGCGCAATGAAGGGAGCGCTCCACGCCCCCTCTAACCTCACAATTAACTATGTGCGCTAGTCGTGGAAAGAGTATAACACAACCCAAGATTCTCCCACTTGTTGTTTTATTTCAACAGGGGGCCACAAGAGAGCCTAGTTATTTATCCAACCCTGTAATGCCCATTGTTTCTCTACACCAAGAGAACTTCTTAGTGCTCACATATTTTTTCAATGCATCTGCAATGTTCTTCAAAGTGTCCAACTTTACCAGAAACACCTTTTTGTCTTCTATCATATCCCTCAAAAAGTGATACTAAACATCAATGTGCTTTATCTTTGAATGGTATGTAGGGTTCTTTGCCAAGAAAATTGCACTTTGGTTGTCACAGTCTATCCTTATAGCTCCATGTACTAACCCCATACTTGAACACAATCTTTGCAACCAAACTGCTTCCTTGCTTGCATCAGTGGCTGCCATGTATTCTGCCTTTGTAGTTGATAGTGCTACTATAGATTGTTTCTTACTCATCCAACTGACTGCACCTCCAAATATTTTAAACACATACCCACTTGTAGATATTCTCTGATCTAGTTCTCCAACCCAGTTTGCATCAACAAAGCCATGAATATCCAACAATCTGTCCAATCTTGGTCTTCCTTGGTAGGACAAACCATAATCACTAGTGCCACACAAATACCTGAAAACTTTCTTCACTATTGTCCAGTGCTCCTTCCCTACTTTTGACATAAACCTGCTCAATACTCCCACTACATGTGCAATGTGCTATCACTCAGATTTTCCTTAGAAGTTATCAAAAGAAGTAATGGATCCAAGGTAACTGCTATAGACATTTTTGGGCACTTCAACCCCAATCATAAATGTCCATAAACTGAGGGCTCCTAAGTCCCTAAAAGTGTTGCTTCATTGCTTAAAGGATGATTACATCATCTTCTAGAAGTTCTCCACTGAAAACTACTCATAAATGGTCAAAACTGGTCCATACTGAAAGCTCAATGCTGAGGGTGCGATGCATATCACCTTCCTAATGTACAGGGTGTGATGCATACTGATTTGCTCCTCTGTAGGGTGCGATGGGTAGGAATGGACAAATGGCAGAGACAAAAATGCGAGGTGGAAGATCATGGAATCTTCCAGAAGCTTCCCCTCTGACACTTACCACTCCATTTTTGACTAGGGATGAGTAAGAGATCATCATTCTCCAAGTGGAAGTAGGAACTATTAGAGAGAAGACACTAATCAAGATCCCAAAAGATGACTCAGCTCTCTGTAATCATCTATATATGGATCCCTCATCACAGAGATCCAGAGGCTAGAATTTTGTATCTTATAGAGAAGTGTTGTTGGTATTCTGGTGTACATTCACAATGTTGGGTGATCCAGCTTTTATTGAGGTGAAGAAGGGCTTCTTAGGTGGAGAATGATGCTGGGTCAGAGCACATGGTTGTAATCTTGTTGCTACTTTTCATCTGAATAAAGCTATTCTTGTTTCCTTACATATTCTTGTGTACTTGTTTATATATGCATGTATATGGTAAATACACATCTGATCCTGTATTATTTATGAATTTAGATCCTTGTTTCTTGCATAGTAGTATGTTCCTATGATTACACAAGTTCTTGTGAAGCTGGGCAGACAGGAGAAGTGGCGAAAATCTATCAAGAAAGAGAGGAAATTAAGCACAAGACTCAAGTTGGCCCTCTTGGTTCTCCTCTCGTCTATTTTCATAAAAGGAAACAATAGTAGACTTTGATTTTTTGTTTCTAAGATAGCCACCCATCTTAGTGGGAATAGCAGCATCCGAGTGGACACTATTCCCGTATAACAAAATGGTGACTCCGCTGGGGAGCGACTAGATTACTTGTTAGCTTATCTATCCTTCTTTCTTTTATAAACATACAGACGGAGCCTGAAGTCAAGCCAGCTAGCCTTCGAACTACATTTGTCATACAAATGCAAAGTAGATCAATGCTGCTTCAGTCAATCTCTATGTTTTGTTTATGAATTAAACAATAGATCTGCAAGCAATCTAATTGCCCTGAGTGGTGGCTCTAGTAACCTCTTAGATCACCCTTGTGTTTTACATACACTGATCTTTACTTATTTAGCCTAAACACCTGAACTAGATTGCAAACTGTGAGTGAAATCTCGTTCAAAGTCTTGCACTACTACCATCACACCCTGCCTTCAAGGCAGCCTGTATGCATCACACTTCTCGAGTGGAGTAGGTGCGCTGCATACTGAGTTCACTGTGTAACAGGTTCGATGCTCAAGGAGGATTAACTTTACCCTCCGACTCTGGATTTTTCTCACTGTTTTCAGTATTATTCAAGAGTTTTGTTGCCTATAGTCAGTGTACTTCTATGAAAACCCCCTTCTCTTGCATTATTCCGCCTCCTTAGGTCAAAGAACTAGAAATTTTTTTATGTATTGTGCATCGTTTTTAGTTCTCTCTTGCAAAAAGTAGCATAATTGAACTGTCGTCTCTAGATCTTAAAGTTTCGTAGCTATCGTTTTCAGTTTTAGAAAGTAATTTCATTGTTTTGGATAGTCTATTATATAGTTACTATTTCATAGGATTTGGATTATTAATTTTAAAGTGTCGAAAAGCAATTTCCATTTCAAAATCGCAAAGTGTCTCTCTTGTTTTCACTTCGTTTTGAAAAAGAATTTTGTTGAGTAATGTCGCTTTAAAAGTAATTCAGTTTTGCACATAGATTTCTTAAACGTCATTCACACATTAAGAGAGATGAAAAACAAATACATGCATGTGCATTTGCATTTTGATTGCTTGGCTTGATTTAGGATTGTGCATTTAGTGTGTGCTCTGTGCTCTCTGAAGAAAAGATGCTTGACTTTCTTCCCTTTAGTAGCTAGGATTTTCATTGCTGAAAGAAGATAAAACATCTGTTTATCATCTTAGACTGCATTTTAGGAATTATACATACATCACGTGGTGAACCTGAAAGGCAAACTATTAAGCAAGATCAACTTAAAATAAATCCAATCAATCTAACAATGCTTTGGAACTTAACGCACAACATCTAGAGGTCTAGGCTAGAGACGTATTTGGGTGTCGTAAAGCCTGGTAAATGTTGCTTTCAGTGCTGGTTGGGTGATTCCTCCACTCTAAGATGACAATTGCCAGTACGGACTTGTGCTCCCACGTACCGTCACGTATATATTGGGAGACTACAATAGGCTACATCCTTTATCCTTAGGAAGCAGTGTCTACCGCCCTATCGATCGTAATGCACCGAACACAGCATTCGGGAAGATTGACTGCCGTACTGTAAAAAGTATTCTACAGTTTTACGATTGGTTTGGTAATCCTCTCTGCCTAGATCTCTAGAGAAGTCCATTTTGCTCCTTTTCAGACTCCTTAAAGGAAAAGGTCCTCTAAGCGCTTGTCACTTCAAGCTCAATAAAAATCGAAGGCAACTAGAGTCATCTTTTTTTTTTCTCGAATCTTTAAAATTGAAGAAACAAGCTGTGTCAAAGCGTCTAAAATTCATTTAATTCGAAAAACATTTTTCCCTTTATTTTGAGTTGATCAAGTAATCCGCAATCATGGAAGAAAGTCAATCAAAACCCTGTCGTTCGTGGAGACTGACAAGTCAACCATCATTGACTTCGGAAGCGAAACCATTCCGGAAAAAGTGAACTCATTTAACCAAATCGAAGTCCCCTAGGTTGGTTGGAGCAAGAACTCCAACATCCTCAGAGACTCTGGTTACTCCGAACATTTTTGGAATCCCTGCCTCTACAGAAGAAATTCTGCAACAACAAAAGGACATTACAATTGATCCAAGTGTGATGGTTAACACTTCTATCCCTGAACTGGCTCCGTCTATGGCCGATTCCGAAGGTGTTACTCCCCAACCGTCTGTTGTTGTATAACTTACATATTCTTCGGCACCAGAAATATTTTACGGACCTAACGGTCTGCCTCTTCCTCATGGATTGATTGCCATAGAAGAGATTGTGGAAGATCCTCCATCTAGCACTCCAACGCAACTTGGAGCTGGGATTGCCCTATATCCTTCTTCATAAGATAATATCCACCCACCCTCGGAAGTTCCTAAATAATTGCTGAGGAATCTTTTGGATAGACTTAATATGTCTGAACAACCATCAACATCAAGGACTGTGTTAGCCGACACGGCAACAGCAAAAGTTCCTTCTTCTATTGCGACAATGTTTGTCGGCGTACCATCTGTCCCAACCAACTTTCAATCGCTAGATGGAGCCCATCCTAGGACTATTTCGACAGTATGGACTATTCCCGTTTGTTCGTCCGGAATTATATCTGGAATCTCTTACGTTGAGTCACGACAAATTGATTCGTCACAAGGTCAATTTGGGCAAACTGGTCCCCAAAGGCAAATTATTTCCTTGAGCACTGGATTACCGTCATATGGAGGGCCGTATACCCTTTCATTGTCTTCCCCAAAACGACAACCATGCGTGAGTTCGCAACAAAATTTGGGTTATGCTGGAATCACAACTAGCGGTTGGGTACCAGTCCTGTCTCAACAACCAAGAGTTGTATGCTCAATACAACAAAGTTCACCTATGACAAACATATCCACTACGCTGGCTATTGTGGCAGTATCACAAGTACAAGTGTCACCAGTTGTATGCCAACCTCAAGTTTCGCAGGTCGCCATACAACAATCTCTTGTACCTCTGACACAACCACAGTCACCAACTAGTGGAATGGAACAGGTTCAAACGGGGAACACCAATCCCCATCTTGGTCAAACAGTCAGTGTTGGACAACAGTCCATGGCTTCATAACCATGGCTGGTGTAATATCAACAACCGCAATTCCAGCAAGCTTACCAAGGATATGAGCAACAAGTCTTTGCAAGTAATGGGCAGCAGTATCAACCATATCATAATGGTTATGCCCATCAACCTTATCAAAGTTACCAACATCAAATGCATTATGCTAGTATGTAAAGACCGACTGCTCAAACAATTCCGTCTTATCCTGGGTATGCTCAACCAAGCCTGAATCAATAGTTTCCCTTCATGGCAACTCTAGGGTTACCAGATCTAAGTCGACTAACGGATGATCCAATTGCCTATGCCCCTTGGTGGCTGGCGATTCCGCATAAAATTCCATCGGATATTCCTAAATTTAATGGAAATCCAGGCGAAGACCCATCGAATCATGTGATGACCTTTCATCTATGGTGTTCATCAAACACTCTCAATGATGATTTGATTTGGCTTCTCCTCTTTCAGCGCACGTTAACTGGTCCGGCAGCAAAGTGGTATTTCGAACTACCTAGAGCTTTGTTTGATAACTTCGGTACCCTAGCCACAACCTTTTTAACCCATTTTTAGTTACCTATCAGTTATGAAACAGGAACTGAGCTGCTTACCAATTTCAAAGAAACGACAGCCACTCACATATCTGATCACATTCATGAGTGGCGACATCGTCGTAGAATGGTAAAAACATATGTTCCTGATCAGTTATTGGCTGAATGGTTTATTAAGTCACTGTTACCTGCTATTACAGAAGATGTGGCAAAGAGGGGAGTTGTCACTGAAGAGCAAGTTATTGCTCATGCACAATATCTAGACTTGATCTATATTCAATCTGGCATGCTCTACGATATAATCCCTGATGCTCCAAGACCAGAATTCTCAATTCCTCCACCTCCTAAATCAAACAAAGACTCTCATGCTGGTGATGGTGTGATAGGTACAACAAGCACTAAAACCGCAAAGGCCACATCGAAAAAGGCCTGTACAGTTTTGAATCAAGATGCAAATGAAGAATTTCTAGCCTCAGAAGTAAATGCCATGTCAACAGACAAAGCTAAAGAAACCAAGCAACCAGGAGGCAAGAAGAAAAAACAAGGGAAGAAGAAAAACCAGGGAGACTCATCTCCTAGAAAATCTTCTGCAAACCCTTCTAGGAATGCGAAACCAAAAACTCCATGTAGTATATGTGACAAGGATCACTGGACCCGAGAGTGTCCATATAAATAAGAACTTAGAAAATTCTTCAAAATTTCAAAAACCTCAGCGGTACTAACGGATCTGTTTCCAAACCCAGGAACAAATCTAGTTGCTAGTGAAAATGCTGCCCCGTCCTTAGTGTTAATGTTGTCAGTCTCGAAACAACTGAATGATACTCTAATAACGACAAGGAGTAAAGATTACGAGAATCTAGAGATGTTGAACAACAAGGGTAATGATCAACCTAGTAGTTCAACAACGACTTCAACAGAAGTCGTGCCACCCATCATTCCTGAATTAACATTAAAACTGCCAAAGGGAGTACTACAAAAATCGTCGTTTAATCCTCGTGCCCGAGCAGAAAAACACTATAATATAGTGGAGGATTTAGCTCAATCGCCATCCGCGATGTCGACTCTTGAGGTACTGAAAAATTGCCCCTCCCAAAAGAAGGCTTTATTATCAGCAATAGGTGGGATTGACCCAACAGATTCCAATCTTGTATCTTTTAATCATAAACGATACGACCCTCAGTTACCAGCTCAACTAGATTTCCTCATTTAAGTGAAATCCCTCAATAAAAATATTCATAGAACAATTATTGATGAGGGGGAATCAACATGTATCATGTCGATGAGTTGCTGGAAAACTCTAGGGTCTCCATCTTTGTCGTGATCGTCAACAACATTAAAAGCATTTGATGGACAAACGTACACCCCGTATGGGATACTAAGTAACTTGCAAGTCGAACTGGGGGGAAAAACAGTAGAAATCGATGTTGAAGTCATCAACGGGAATCTTGATTACAACATCCTACTCAGAAGACCCTGGATATATGCCATGGTAGCTGTTGTGTCAACCTACTTTAGGAAAATTGCCTTTCCTTCCCAAGGAGGAATTACAATCATCGACCAACAAAGTTTTCTCCCCAACAGTTCGCAAGTTACGGGAAGCATTCCAATGATCCATGGAAGCCCTAGCATTCTTCATAATATCAGAGTAGGCCTACTAAAAGACCCTACGTTAATGGGAACCTTTACCCTACTGCCTCCTACCAATTTGGCGGAAGTGGCTAATGTAGGAACCTGCAATATGATATCTTCCATTCAAAATATGTCAGAAAACGATGTTAAAATGGATCATTCACAAGTTTTGCCTCTAACCTCGCTGGAAATATTATAGCAATCAATGTTCTCAGCATGGGAGGCAAACCAGCATCAATGCTCGTCAAGCGTTTGGATAGATAGGTCTAAGGAATATGGCACCTCTTCAAATCCTTGGTCGCAAGTACACCTTACAGACGAAGGAATCATTCAGTCGATGATGATTAATGGGGAACCATGGGAAGATCAACACCATCGTTCCCATCTTTTGACTTGGAAAGAAGATAATTCCGGCGACCTACAACATCCTTCAGTATTTGACTTTCTAATGAATACTATAAACATAGTGGATTCCGAGAGAAACCTATCCAATATCGAAGAGACTATTGCCATAAACATCTCGACCAAAACAAATGTTGTAGAGAAAATTCATGTCAGCAAATCTTGTTCTTCTTCCAAACTAGAAATATATAGCACTCTCTTTTGCGAGTTTAGAGATGTCTTTGCTTAGTCATATGATGAAATGCCAGGTATCGACTTGAGCATAGTTGAACACGAAATTAAGATGTATCCAAATGTCAAACCGGTACGACAGCGACTAAGGCAGGTGCACCCCAAGAAAGCCATTTCCATCAAGGTGGAAGTTGAAAAACTCCTCCATGTTGGTTTCATTTACCCCGTTCCTCTAACTGATTGAGTATCGAATACTATTCCTGTGATGAAAAAACAAGGAATGATTAGAGTGTGCATTGATTACAGGGATGTAAATCAAGCTTGTTCGAAATACAACTACCCTACACCCTTTATCAACCAGATAATTGATGAATGCGCCGAATGCGAAATATTTTCATTCATGGATGGATTTTCCAGGTATAATCAAATAAATATCTACCCACAGGACCAGTCAAAGACTGCATTCATTTGTCCGTGGGGCACATTTGTATATTGCAAGCTACCCTTTGGTTTGAAGAATGCGGGGGAAACTTTTCAAAGAGCAATGAACTATGCTTTCCATGACATCAAAAACATCGTTCAACCTTATCTCGATGACCTCCCAGCTCATTCGCGAAAGCAGACCGATCATCCGCGCCATTTGAGAGCAATATTTCTACGTTGCCAACACTACAAGATAAGACTCAATCTGCACAAATGTGTGTTTTGTGTCAGTTCTGGTCGTTTACTTGGCTTCGTTGTCTCAAAGGATGGGATTCATCTCGACCCTTGCAAGGTTTAGGCAATCATCGATTTGCCTCCACCTTCAAGCCTGCTTCAGATTTAGAAGCTTCAAGTGAAAGCAAATTTCCTCAGAAGGTTCATTCCAAATTATGCAGAACTAGCTAAAGGTTATACTCGTCTTTTGAAAAAGGATGTACCCTTCATTTGGGACTAGGTCACACAAGCCTCCTTTGATGCTTGAAAGAAATCTCTAATACAAGCATCATTAATGTATGCTCTTGATTATCAAAAAGACTTTAACCTATATTTGGCTGCAGCAAATACGGCCATAGCAATGGTTTTAGTTCAAGAAGACAATGGAATTGAACATCCTATATATTATTTAAGCTGAAACTTAAATGATACGGAAATGAAATACTCCTACGTTGAAAAGCTCACTCTCACGGCTGTTCAAGCAATACAAATATTTCGACACTACGTCCTCTTCGGGAAAACTACCATTTTATCAGATTGCAACCCCATGACTTATATATTGTCGCGACAGTTGCTGGGGGGAAAGTATTCGAAATGGATAGCAATTCTACAAGAGTTTGATTTGGAATTCAAAAAATCCAAATCAAAGAAAGCCCTGGTATTCGCAGAGTTACTATGCGATCTCCCATCGTCGTCCAACGATGCAACATCCGAAGAAGCAATCCTGGATGAAAATTTGTTTCTATTATCTTCAAGCGATTTGTGGTACGGATATATAATCATTTATCTCCAGACACAAACATACAGGTCTAATACCTCACGCTCTGAACAACGACGTATTCGATACCAAGAAAAAGACTACATGATCGTCGGTGATACTCTTTACCGTCGTGGTATCGATACAGTTCTGCGGAGGTGCCTCACCCTTGAGGAGGCTGAAAAAGTCATGAATGACTTCCATTCAGGTGCGTGTGGGGGGAATCAATATGGTTATGCTACGGCGCAAAAAATTTTACAAGTAGGATACTTCTGGCCAACAATGTTCAGAGATTGCATAACCGTAGTTAGAAGTTGTCATGCTTGCCAAATTTTCGATAGCAAAACCAGAAGACCACCCGCACCGCTGCAACCAGTAG